>VWZN01020886.1:464962-489469 GCA_013396955.1 Regulus satrapa | reverse complement strand
TTTGTTTTTATGGCTTTAATGCTTGGTAAAAATAGCCCCCAAAACTGATTGCATGTGGGAGAAAAAGCAAATTCTGCTCTGTGTCTTCAAAATGCAAATGTGTTAAATACAAAACCAAGGCAGCACACTGCAAAAATGGATTTCCATGGGTAATCAGAGTGGATAGCACACAGCTATCCCTTGAACCTTTACCATAAAGTAAATGTTGTCATTTCAGGTCTCATTTTCACTTTCTCCTGGCACCATAACTCAAAAATTGTCTGTTGTGTTTGCCCACTGCTATTATGTCCCCAGTTACCCACTGTTTATCACTCCTGCAATTATCAGGGTAAGACATTTTGTGAAAATCTGCCTTGGATTCTGTTTGCCAAGGCTTCCTTATAAACACCAGCATCCACTTAGCTTCTCTCACTCAGCCATGTCTCTAAAGATAATGGCAAGCTCAACCTCTCCTTGGAAGAGCTATCAGATTTGAGAAGTTCTGGAGCTGTGAGGGGGAATGTGCTGCAAATGCAGACTCAGGGTGTAATTACATCTGTAATAGTCTGTCACTCATTTAAGTGAGCCATAACCAACTTTTTCTCTTGGGTTAATGTAATTCTGAAAAGATGGAGGATGCTTTGAGAAATGAAAAAAACCCAATCTTCAAACTAACTTTTAAAATAATGGTGTGTAAAGAGGAGTGAGGAGATGCCCTGAGTGGGGTGGACAGTGGTCAGGCAGAAAGGGACCTAGGGCTGCTGATTAACAGCAGACTGAACATGAGCCAGGTATCCCAGGTGACCAAGAAAGCCAATGGCATCCTGGCCTGTATCAGGAACAGTGTGGCCAGCAGGAGCAGGGCAGTGATTGTCCCTCTGTAATCAACGCTGGTGAGGCCACACATCGAGTTCTGTGTCCGGTTCTGCGCTCCTCAGTTTAGGAGGGACTTTAAGATGCTCAAATGCATCCAGAGAAGGGCAATAAGGCTGTTGAAGGGTCCAGAACACAAGAATGTGTTGATAGAATTCTTCTATGAAGAATGGCTGAGGGAGCTGGGGTTGTTGAGCGTGGAGAAAAGGAGGCTCAGGGGAGTCCTTGTCACTCTCTACAACTGCCTGAAAGGAAGGCGCAGCCAGGTGGGGGTCGGGCTCTTCTCCCAGGCAGCAGGACAAGAGGGCACAGCCTTGAGATGCACCAGGGGAAGTTAAGGCCACACATTAGGAAAAAAAAATCTTCACAGAAAGAGTGGTTGGGCTTCCCAAGAGAGGTGGTAGAATCACCGTCCCTGGAGGTATTTTAGAAAAGATTGGATGTGGCAGTAAGTGCCATAGTTTAGTTTATAAAATTGTGTTGGGTCATAGGCTGGGCTTGGTGATCTGCAATGTCTTTTCCAACCTAGCTGATTCTGGGATTCTGGGATTCTGTGATTCTGTGGGTGAGCTCTGCCCAGCTTGCCCATGGTAAGACCTGTAACTATTGACAGATGGGAAACATATGCAAAAGGAAGAGAAACCTCCCACCATTTAGTAAAATATTGGTTATGTTCTGTTTAATCTTTTCATTATTCTTTTTCTTGGGCTTTCTTTTTTTCCTTAGCTGCCTTTCCATGGAAACATAACACAGCCTATTGTTTTGTTTAATTTTTGTCATTTGCTTCTCCTCTATTGACCTCTTCTAATATGTGTCTGATTCTATTTTTTTCAGACAAGCTAATGATCCAGGAAGAGGAAAGACATTTTCAGGGCAGCAGGAATATAAATGATAAACTTTAAGTCACATTTGTTTGCACATGGATAGTATTTGTGGTTTCACACTGTTCCAAAGCAGGGGCTCTGCTTCCAAGAACTGGCTGGGTAGTTTGCCTGTTATTTATCACACTGTCCCAAGCAGATGATTTCTGGATGATTAACAGAGCTATCATTGCATTCTTACATGCAGGCTGAACTTATCTTGCTGCTTTTGAAACACTTTGTAATTGTTAAAAATAACAATAAACATGAACAAAACCCCACAGGAATACTCATCTGCTAACCTTGCTGTTTAATGTCTTCTAAATGCTAGCATTATTTCAGCTGTAATTAAAGCCTAGATGAACTTTTCCAGCCTTCCTATTGTTTATGGCTTGCAACCAGTTGCAACCCTAAGCTTTCTTTAAATCACAGTGAGGAGATTAGACTAATGATTACTGACTTCTCAGAGTGGGAAAGAGTCTCAGAGACAATGCTGTCTTCCAAAGAGCATAGGGAAGTTTGCTTTCAGGATCCCAAAGACGTTAATATGAACAGTAACTGGAGCTACAAAATTTTTCAGGTAGTTTTCCTCTCTCAGTTTAGAAACCAGATAAGCTCTAAATTAAGGATAATGCTACCAAGGAAATATTTTCTTCTCCTAGCCTGGAAAACATCAGCCAGGCCTCCTGTTCACTTTATGGAAGTGAAAGGCATAATCTGAAGCTGTGCTTGGAAATGCAAATTCAACTTCAAACCCACTGAGTTGTCTGTCTTCTTACCACAGGTGTTTAACAAATCCCATTTACACGACTTGCTCTGTATTATGTTGGCAGAGTTATTTGTGCTCTGTTTAGGAACATTTTACGATTAAAGGATAGGAAATGATTATTTTTACTTCAATTGGTACAACTGCTCACATTGCACCGTGGTAGCAAAGTCTGTGACCTGAGAAAATTTGCCAAGTTCCATGACACATCTCTCAACACAAGCAAGTAGTTTATAAACCCATCTTGGGTTACTTTATTTTCCATTTCTGATCTGTGGGAAGCTAAAGGAGAATCTATGAATGTTATTATTATCATTAGGTTCACTTGTTTCATATTGCTGAGCCTGAGCATCAGCCCTGTAGAAGTAGAAAAGAGTCAAAAATATTCTTTAAATCTCTTGTCATAGATTCTAAGCTGAATGTATCTCTGTATTTCCTGCTTATTAATGTGATCCATCTATTTAAATATTTTAGAGAGGATTCAATCTTGGAGTATGCAGATATACACTTGAATTCCTAAAGATGAACAGGAAACACAAGAGGCTTTTCAAAAGTAACTGAGCTGCTTTCCTATCAATTTCTTCATGGCTTTTTGTTTTCTGTAAGTAATGTGGGTACTAGCCCAAGGGAAAATGAAAAAGAGAAAAAGCTTCATATTACCCAGAGGTAAAGGTCAGCCCTCTGCCCCTGCACTAACAGGCCTTTGCCAAGAACAAAATGCCACATTTTAACTAATTTTATCTTTGAATATCTCATAGGAACTCATCATAAACCCCCTCCAAAAGGTCTTGTTTTGCTTGATGAAGACAACCCTCCTTTCTTGTGGTTAGATTTGAAATCCAGTTCTGTTGGGGAAAGTGTTTAATCTCGTGTCTGGTACAGAGAAAAATAAACCCAGTAATTTCCCTGTACCTTTATCTAGATATAGCAGTAGCTTAAAAATGTAAATAAAGATATTTCATGGTGCCTTGTCTGTGGTGGAGGTCTATTTTGATTCTGTTTTCATAAGAATAGGACTCTTAACCTGACCTATAGCATTTTTTCCTCTTCTTTGCTCTGTTTTCCAGATGCTGTCTTCTACTCTGGCAGTACGGCCATTTTTCTGTCAGAGAAGCCCAGCAAAAGGAGGCAAACAAATGCAAAATTTCCTACTGAATGATTCAATTCACCTCGAATAGCCTTTGAAATAATGAAAGCTGTCTCCCATTAGCAAAGTCCTGTGCCCACTATTGAAACTAAATTGTGTGCTGTGGAATTGCAGTCCTGTCTTTAAAAAAAATTGGTTTTCCTGCTGGGAGAGCACTGAATGACAAAATACACTCTGCTCAAAATAACACAGGGATTTATAACACTCATGTCAATACAAGAAAGGACTAATTTACAGGTTATTAATCAGAAAATGTTGCAACAGTTTCAGTGCCAAATGTTAATGCATTATGCAGCAATGTCTCTAGACTGTGATAAATTTAGAATTATTTTTAATTGGTTTTGAAAGTTATACCAAGTCCTGTGATTGCCTTTTGATTTCTGAATGCCTAGAATTTGCCATAAGCTTGTAAAGATCTGTATCCTGAATCAGGTTGCACTGAATACTGTTTCCTCCCAAACCACTGATTCCTGTTTTAAAGTTTAAGTGTTCATATGCACAGTATTTGGCCAAATGTTGTAAGGTCAGTTACATATGACTGCTGGCATGAACAATAGCAAAAGTGGTGAATATACATTAATTCCTATTCTTTTTTCCATATAAATAGCCTCAACTAGTTATTCTAAGAGACTTAGTTCAGCAAACAGTTCTTGGCACTCAGTGCATGATATCTGGTCACCAAAACATGTTGAATCTCACTTCTGGAGTTCATGCTGTTTTTCCTTTTACTTTGTTGATGTGAAGTGGTACCAATGTCCCTCATGAGGCCTTGAGAGAGGGCTCAAGACAGCAAGATGTGTCTGGTTGCAAGTGCCTGATGAAAAGTGATGAGTCCTTGTGGAGGAACCTTAGTGGCATAGAGAAACCGCTCTTTCTAGTGTTTAATTTAATGGGCTGCATTTCAACATTGCTACACTCAAAAAATATTTCATGTGTATAATAAAAGAACCTGTTGTGTCTGTGACATGTAAACGTAAGAACAGTTGACATGTGCCAAGCTCATTTTACAACAGTCAATGGGAAGCAGGGCCAGATCTGCAGAACTAGAATAAATTTGGGGAAAATTTACTGTATCTCAAGAGTAAGCTCAGTTGTTAGCCAGCCCCACAATTCCTGTTGAGACCTCAGGGGATATGAAGCTTATCTGACATTTCTTTCCCTCAATGAAGTCCTACAGAGCTCTGTCTAGCAGCTTGTCTCTGTTTTTTCCAAGTCTGGTAGCACTCAGAATGTTTGAAGACCAGCTGAGAAAGGGTCATTCAGATATAATGTGTTAATCTCTAAACTTTAAAGACTTTAATGAGAAATATTTGTGAGAATTCAGGAGAGTATTCCTGGTTAAGAAAGCAGGACATCAGTTTGTTTTATGTGGATCTTGGCTGCTTACCAGAGCAGGAGACCATAGCTGACAAAAGCCTCTAAGCTGGTGCTCCAGGAGTTGCCTTGGAAAGGATTTTGCTACGCTCCAAACTTTTTGCTGTTCGGAACAGATTGAATTGAAATGAAATTCAGGATGGGAGTCAGCCATTAATGATAGAGAATTTTTGCTGTCTGATGACTGTTCAGATGCAGTTAGCTGTAATTAGCTTTATTGTTCCTCAATTAGAGATAGTTGGCCTTCTGCCACCCGTCTTTATAATGGCAATATTAAAGAACTGAATTCACATGTATACTCTTACAGTTTCAGTGATTCCAGAGTGGCCTCTGCTTATCTATTTTTTAATTCAAAAATATACATCATCATTTCATAAGAAAGCTGAAAGAATGGAGCGCAACAAACTGAAACTTGCCACCTGCTACATCTTACAGTTATATTTTGGCATATTTTTACAGTTCCCGGCTCTGCTTTTGCATGCTGGGAAGATTTCCACCACTTAGACCTGACAGCTGGCATTTCATCTAGGCATCATTTCATATTTTGGTTCCTTGCTTTACTGAGAGTGCATCTCCAAAAGCAGCTTTGGTGCAAGTCATGTGTCTGTGCACTGCTGGGTGGCCCACCAAGAAATCATCTAACTCCTTAGTTCTTTTGGTCCCTCAAGGCATCCTTAATTTCACCTCATACAGGTTTGCAGCATCCATGGAATTTCATTGGATTTCAGTACTTGCACATAAACAACATGAACAACAAAAAAGGTACTAAGAAAATGTGTAAGGTAGTAATTACATTACTTCACAAAAATTGAACTAAATCTCAGGCTTTCTTAGCTACTAAATTGAAAAGATGGGCTTCCATTTCAAACAGTTGAAACTGATTTCCCTCTTTGAAAATTATTGTTTTCTAGTCATGGAATCACTAAGGTTGGAAAGGCCTCCAAGACAAGGTCACCAAGCCCACCCTCTGACTGAACACCACTATGCCCACTAAACCATATCCCAGTGTACTACACTCACTCATTTTCTGAACACTTCCAGGGATGGTGGCTCTACCACCTGCCTGGGAAACCTGTTACAATGCTTAACCATTCTTTCAGTGAATAATTTTTTCCTAGCATCTAACGTGAACTTCCCCAGGTGCAACCTGGCTGTACCCTCCTTTCAAGGTAGTTGTGGAGAGCAAGGTCTCCACTGAACTCTTTTCCTCCAGGCTGAACAAGCCCAGCTCTGTCAGCTTTTTCTCATAAGACATATTTTCTAGACCTTTCACAAGGTATAGAAAAGGCAAAGCCTTTTTGCCTTGTTGCCATTTGTCAGACACACTCCTGCACTTCAACATGCTTCTTGAAGTGAGTGGCCCAGAACTGGGCACAGTGGCACTCAAGGTGATCTGCTCCATGACTTTCCCCAGCATTGAGGCTGGGCTGACAGGTCTGCAGTGCCTGGATTCTTCTTGCAGCCTTTCTGATAGATGGGTGCCACATTGGCTGGCCTCCAGCTCTCTGAGACCTCCCCAGTTAAGCAGGACTGCTTCATATCAGAACAAATTTCATCTTTCCATTGACTTATCTTTGAACTTGAAAATTACAGACTTTAAAAAATCTCTTATAGGACTCTCTCTTAAAGTACTGATGCTTGCATTATTACTCATGTTCAAACTGCACTTTAAGTGGCATAGAATTTGAGAACAGTTGACCATTTCTGTGTGACAAAAACATATATTGCTATGTAGCCAGTCTTTAAAAAGCTCAGAAAACTAAGAACTACCATGAGAAAAAAAAAATAAAAAATGAAATCAGAAAACTATCTATTGTACTAGGGCAACTGTAAATGTACACTGCCGTGGCAACATGCAATGATTCTATTCTCATGACTGAAGCATGTTATTATTCTTGCTTCTACATTAGCTTAAACCTTTTAAAAAGAGTAGATATTTTGTCTTTGTGATTTCTCTTGCAGATACACATATGGCTCTTTTCATTCTACATTTTGTTGCCTTATGTTTGCTGCATTAATATGTTCTGATTCCATTTGCAAGGAACATTATTTAGTTTCTACTATATAGCAGCCTTCATCTTATAATCACTTCAGTTTATCTTCTGTTTTTCCTTTTGTAGAGGAGAACAGGACGCCCATTTCTTTTTAATTTATCTTGTTTTGAATCTCTTGTAATAAAGTGAAAATAATGAGGTTGAAAGCATCACTGTACCTGTGTGGAGCCAAATGAAAGAGAAATCATTAACAAACACTTGGTCTGCTTGGTCATTAGGTCCATCCAAGCAGCACAGGAGGAGAAATACACCAGTTAACAAGGTGTAGTGCTTTTGAAGTAGATGGAGGAGGGAATGAAGCACAGTGTTTTCCTTGTGCTAATATGACTTCCTTTTAGTCTCCTACTATTTCTTTTTAGTTGTTTTCACCAGTGTTTTGACTAGCTGAAGGTAGCTAAGCAAGTGATAGTTGAATTTTTTACATTGTTTGGTTCACGTTTAATTAGCACATTTTACTGGCCTTTGAAGCAAATATTGTTAATCTTTTATGTAGCACCTTAAGGATCTTGTAAGGACTTTGCATGTTTCAGAGGTAATTGCTGTTTTACAAAAGAAGAGGAAAGTGAGACTCCAGCTCCTCAAGATAAAGTTGAATGTCAGCTTTTACAGAGCTTCTGATAAAAACCACTCTGAGTGTCTCTTGTGTTATAAAGGCCATTTGTCCACTTAAGGAACACTTTGGAGAGCATCTGTTGCTGACTTTGTTTTGCTTCAGTGCACTATGCACTAAAAGCATTATTTCCACAAGGGAAATTAGAAAATCCACATGCAGTATTATCCCTATAGCCCCAAGCCAGCTGGAGAATATTAACAGCAGCTTCTTCTTGTTATTTGATTTAGTTAATCAAGAATGCAAAATAAATCCAAATAAAAATAATTAAATAAACTTGTGGGGTTTTTTTCTCTTCTTCTCTGACTGACAGTTACAATAACGCTTGAACTTTTTTTCCTTTAATGCCTTTTGCTTTAGGACAAGTCATGTATGCTTTTGTAAATTGACAAACTCTTCTGCTCTGTAAGTGAAACTGCTGTTCTGCTGGGAAAAGGAATAACTACTAAAAAACAATTTCTGGAATAGTGTAGATACTTAATGAACATATTGGTAAAAACCCTCATAACTGTTGGATCTTTCCAATATGAAAATTTTCTGAAATCTCGCATATTTGCTGAGCTAGAGGATAGTTATATTCTATGTGGACACATGTTCTGGGACCTTGGTGTTTCAGGAGCTGCACAGAAAACAGAAGAAAAACACAGTGAAAACCCTGACAAGTTGGATTTAAAGTGGAAGAAGAAGCAGATCAATAAAAGTCTCTCAAATGCTTGTCAACAGGAAAGGGGACAGTCGCCACAGGAAACTAACGAGCAAAGGAGTTGTTGAAACATTATGGAAGAAGAGGTTTTAAGAAGAGTTTGAAGACATACTGGGAAGTTTTGCATATATTTTAAGAGGTTGTTCTTGAATATTAGCAGTGGCTGGAAAGACTAAAGCTGCTTTTAGAGAATCTACCCAGGTACAAACAAGCCACAAAACACTGAACTGAGCAAAGCCCGAAGCTGGCTTCAGGGCCAAATCAGATTAAAAAAAAATGCCATTGTTGGCTGAGGAAATCCTAAGAAGCATTTCTTTTATATGAAAGAGAGGAGGAACCTCAGACAGAAAGTTATCCTTGCAAAGGTCTTCTGGGTGTGAAGGGGAGATGTGGGATTTACTCAGTCCCAAGAAATCATGCCACAGGCAGGACAGCAGAACCTGGATAACAGTCTGAGTAAATGAATCAGAAACTTATTTTAGAGATCTCATCTGTATTTTAGAGATTTCAGAAGACAATAAAGGTAAGGTTATGGTTCTCTGTGAACAGTGGCTTAATAGTTCTGTCCATGAGAGATGAGAAAAAAAAATGAAAAAGATTACTTTTATAGTAGCTATGTTGAGCTAAATGTCAAAAACATGTTAGAGATGGTCTAGAATTTTAGTTTAGACAAAGGCATGGGATACATCCCATTTAACTTTCAGTAGCTGCAATGTAGATATTACCCTCCATAGTGAAAGATGCAGAGTTAGATCATCATTTGGCTGCCAAAGATATTGTTCTTTAGCACTGGATTAATTGAACTATACAGTTCTTTAAATAATATTGGTTTTCTTTTCAGTCTACACAGAGAGCCTACAATGGGTTCTTCAGAAATAAATACTTACATTCAGATACCTGGATCCCAATCATGGGCACAGAATACGGGGTAGACATGAGGGAGCATTTATGTTTGTAGATGACATTTACTTTAAAAAGACACACAGAGAAGATGGAGCTGTAGGAGATCCTTAAAGGGGGATAGAAAAAGACAAGGGCATGCTGAAGAACATACACAAATAATGGTTTGAGAGATAGGAGTGATTACTTCAGGTCAGTAACTAGAGGCTGTGGAGAAACACCAGAAAGAGAGCTAAGGATGGTGAACATGCATGGAAAAACACACCAGGATTTGTCCATTTTATCTTGGAATAAATAAATCAGACTTTTTGGGGAAGTGAGAAGCAGAGGCAGGCATAAAGCAAATTTTGAGGAATGTGCCAATTTGTTGATAGATTTTTCTTTTTTTTTTTTTTAAAAGTCAGCTGCCAAAACTCTTTTTTTTTTTTCCCAAAACTCTTCCAAAACCCACCTGTGAAATGGGATCATAGCAAATACTGCATCCTGAATCATCAAGCAGAGCATCCAGGTACTGTTCCTGGAGGTGAACCATAGCAGGAACCAGAGCTACTCTGGGTCCTCAGCAAACTTTCTAATTCTTTTTGCTTCTCACTGCACTGCCCCATGTACTCCCTTGCAGTGAATCAAGGTACTTTCTTTCCTCCAAGGCCACATTTTGTAGAGTGTCCTGCTGCTCCATGAAGTAAAACATGGCAAAACAAAATCTGGCTCATTCACTTTATGCCACAGTTCACACATGGTACACATGAGCAGTGGTGTTTCTGTGAAAATCTCCTCTTCGTTTCTTTTCCATCTTTCCTGTCCTGCATATCTTCCATTTGTCTTTAGGGTAAATAGCCAAGAATGGGAAAGTTACAAGATGTGCTATCGCTGAAGTATTCATTGGATGCAGTTAAAAAATCATGCAAAAGGTGAGCTGGATGCTATTACAGATACACCAGGAATAAAACTGCTTAGAGCAAACTGTTGCCTGTATATTGTGGCTCTGGAATGTGGACGTCACAAGCAATGAGGAAAGATTTTCCACTAGAAAAAATTGAACTTCTCTGCTTAAAACAAGCAGCACAGATTACAAAACAGGATTTTCTATTTCAGTATAATAATTAATAATTTGAGATTAAGTTTTGCAGCAATGGCAGTTGCCAATTCAAAGCAATGTCCATTAGTCTCTGAGTTTTCTGGGGTGGGAGAGCTTGGTGGTTTTCTTTCATTTTTAACAGACTTCACTAATATTTCATAAAACTGGCATCTTCATCACTGCAAGGTGATGAAATAATTTTGTTTTAGTTTGATCCAGGCAAAATGGTCTTTTGTACTATAGCAAGAATGAAGAATCCAGAGGAAAATTGTTACTTCTCAGCTTGGGGAAAACTCAAGGCCTATGTTGATTCTTGTCTTCTAAAAATACTCTATAGCTGGCTGTAAGCCTACTTGGTAGGGCACTTCTGGGTTTGAAACTCTGCTTCAGGTGTTGATTGTCACCTGCTAACTTTTTGGAAAAATAACATGGAACTTGTATTTTGGGAGAACGGGGCTTGGATGGAATTCCAGACACAGTAATTTACTTGTATGTGCAGTTCCATTGAAAATTCAGAAAACCATTTAAAATACTTCTGCCACTTCAGGGGTTACATTTTCAGTGTATTTTAATTCCAACAAGGTTAATGTATCTCTTAAAAATATAAATACTAATTTTTCTTCTTTAATTCACTAGTGACCTCTCTAGTTAAATTGTTGCCTGTAATATGGACAATGATAAGAGAGTTTTCAGGTAATGTACGACCCAGAGCTTTAGATTTTTCCATAAAATTGACTAATCAGGATAGGATAACTTCCAAGGCTTTTGAAAATGTGAAAGAAAACAATAATATTTTTTTAAAATTAAACCTGTTTCTGCCATGCTGGATATACATACCTCAGAGTATCACAGAAGTGCATGAGAACAAACTGACTTACGTCACTTTATGTTCTAAAATGAGGGCATAATTTGCTTAAAAAAGCCAAAATGCATCTATTTTTATACTCATGACTGCTCATATTATAAAGGAAGCTAATTTCAAAATGCTTTCCTAAATATAAAGGAACAGATTATTTTGGTGTATTACAATAGCACTTTCCTCCAATTTTTTCTGCACCCTATCATATAGCATCGAATGACTTGTATTTCTAAGGAAAATGTTTGAACACCTGTGAATCCAGGTCTGTGGATTTCCAATATTTATCACAGTAAATTTGTTTCTGTTTTGTGATTTATTTACATTAAGATGTCTTTGTGAAATTATGACTACATTATGTTATTACATGTACCATAATATGTGAAGATAAAACCCCATTATAAAGTGAACGTTGTGACTGTTCCTACAATAAAACTCCTTGGTTTACCCTCTTGAGCTCAGTTTTCCCTCTTGGTCTGTTTTGGAGTTTTATGTCACTTGGCTGCAGTCACCCCTGTGGTCCTCAGGATTTTAACTGTGGTTTTTTTCAGGCTGAAGTCACAAATTTGGGAGCTGATGCGATGCACCCTGTTCGTAGATGATATGGATAATACAAACTGGTTCATGGGCTATAGCTGTTTATTTTGTCTTTGCATTGAAATAAAAAGAAATCTGGCTAACTTAGGTCACAGAATCATCTTGATCCATTGTTATGTGTACATAGACATCAGAAACGAAAGGCAGTAGCAGGATTGCTGTAAAGGCTGAGCCCTTTATTTAGAGGAAGAGTAGTTTTAATGACCTGGTGGAAGGCATGGCTGGACCCTGATGAAGTATTAGATGCAAATAGAATCACCTACATTCAAGTCTCCATGAAATAAAAAAAAAAATGCAGGCAACCAAGGGGAGAAAAAAAAGAGATTAATCTTTAACTACATGAAGCAAATGCTGAGAGGGAATCTCATGGGTTTGGAAATATATCAAAACAGAGCAAAAACCAAGTGCTGTTAGTACTACTTGTAACTTCCTAACAATCCAGACTGTCTAGAAATACAGGTAGGCTGGAAGTCAGGGTTAGTTTTACCCATCAAAGCAGTGTGGTCTGGAACAACTTTCCAGTATAATAAATATAGCAAAAGCCACGGAGAGCTTAATCTTGATCAGTTTTTTTTTAAATCATGCCATAAAATCTGAGGTGATATCTTAAACAAAGTTTTGAATCTTGAAAATGTCAGTTGAGGCCACTACGCAACTATAATTTCAGACAGTATTTACTGAAGATTTTTGAGTTGGAAGGAGCATCACTGTTTTATCTCTGGCTTAAAAAGCCTGTTATTTCCAGTGGTTAGAAGAAAACAATATTTTATCACAAACGAAATAACTTAAGAGCAGAAAATACATAGCAGAATGTAGAAAGTTTTGTACAATCCTATGGCTACACATTTATAGTATCACAGGATTCATAAACATTCTGTGTTAATTTGTTCAACCACTGTAGCAATTGCTCATTTCTACCTACATTTATAATGTTTATAATTGGAAAAGCTTTGCCAAACAAATATTTCTGAAATGATCTGTGTTACTGAAAGTCTCTAAGATTTTTCTTTTCTTTTCATGGAACACTAGTTTCTAAGTGCAACCCATAAATCCTTTCCTCTAAAACATCCTTTTACTCTTAGTAGCCAAATGTGCATCACTGTTGATACTTTCTTAAAATATTACTTTTATGCCAAATTACCTCATGCAGATACATGAAATGCAAAAAACAGGTTGAATTTGGGGTTTCCACATGAACAGTATATTTAGTGCCATGGTCCACTGAAAGCACATGGAAACCTCATTAGACCAATTTAAGAACAGCACAAATGGATTCTGGGGGGTTTGAAAGGGTCTCTGAATTGTGTCCCATCAATGGTTTCAAGGGAAAGGATTAAGACTATGTATTACTGAACATATCTGTTTCATGAAAAATAGTATGGCAAATACTGTACTAAAAAGAATCCTTATTATTTGAATGGCATTATCTTGAGCATACTCCTCTCCTGATGGTAAAGAGACAGGTCAAGGCTCTCCAATAATTTAAAGACTTTCACAGTGTCTGAAACCTGTCTTTTGGAGTGACCATGGTTTTTTTACTGTTTGTAATGGGCATTCTGCATTTTAATTTTTAATATAATCACCTTGACTCTCCCAGGTGCCTCCCTCTCTCTCTCTCACCACAGAGGTTTTACAACATAGTCCTAACCACTCTCATACATTTTGCAGTTAGAATGCTCTCTCTTCTACATGGAAAAACTGAATCTCTCAAGTATGCATTACATACTTCAACTTCATGGTCAGTTTTCCTAAGCTAGGAAAACTGCATTACCATTGCATAATAGTCTCAGATTAAACTTTAAACATGCTGCTGCTGCTACTTTAATATGAAATAAATAGATTGTATTTACATCTTTCAGTTCCTTAATTTATTTGGTCTCAGAGGAGTCAGTCATTCTTAGGCATTGATTCATACTTAAATTATCTATGAGAAACACATTAATGAGTATTATGATAATAACTCTAATACTCTGATTAAGATTTAGTTTTAAATCACAAATATAAATTGCCTTCAGCCTGAGATTCCATGTGTTAACTTTTGGGAGAATAAGCACTTAGCACAATCAGACTGGCTCCGTTACAAAAACAAAACAAAACAAAAAAACCAACAAAGCTCGTATATAAAATCTAAAGTGAAAGCCCTAAGTATTTTTAAAATAGTATTGATGGAGGTTTGTATCCAAGAAATATCACAATGTTGGATATTTTCAGTCTTAAAGTTCACTAACATATGTGATTAAATGCAAGTTATATAGTGTTATATAAGTTAGGTATATACGCTTATACTAGAATCTTGCTGCAGAGCTGGGGAAATGTGTTTGTCTGCATGCACAACAGTTTAAATAATTCAAGAGAAGAGGAAAACACTGTTACTTGAATAATAGATAGGTCAGAACACTGAGGAAGAGATATAAAATAAAACCAGTTATCTGAAAATCCCTGTTCAGTGACAAGGAAGATAGTTTTGTTGGCTCGGAGGTTCTCTATCTTCAGAAATTAAGTGAAATGGCTGTCTCGATAAACAGTGATCATTTGAGGATTTATAATGGAACAGTTATTCTGGCTATTTCACCACTTTTTCAAATGGGAACAAGCCTTGACTACTGATTTATTTATAAGTTTAGCTGCTGATGTTATTTAAAGTTGATGCTTTCAACAGTTGTATGACTTAAATGATTAATAGTAAAGTCAAGGATGAGACAGCTACAGCTATCCCAAATGTTTCTGCATAGTCCATTTACCTTATTAGCACTGTGCTTTCCACAGCTGAGGTGTCAGCAATATCTGAGACCAGATAGTAAAAATACTCTTGTTATAAAGAAGGTAAAAGAGCTTTTTCTATCATAGACATTACTAGCAGGAGTCTAATTTAACCACACATGCTAACACAGTGGATAAAGTTGCTACTATATATTGAGCTACCTGACCATGGAGCAGGATCCTGTGTGTTCCCCAATGCACCACTGGATAGCAACCCAGGGACCCACAGGTCTGGGTTATCCGCTATGCTGCTATTTGGTGTAGCTGCTATTAAAGGAAATACTGGAAAATGTAGATCTAAATGCAAGAAAATTGGGACTGAAAGATTTTTGGATTCTCCCACCAAGGAGAGGCCCAGTTCTCAGATTTTATCCTTATGCTGCTGGCAGGAGACATGTAAAATTAGGCTTATCTACAGAAATCTTCCAATGACAGATAGAAGCCCAAAGTGTCTAGGTTGGTAAGGCTGGAGAATTTGATCATGTATTTTAACAAACACCCACATACTCACCTCACAGCAGTTAGTGCTGGGAGACAAATTAGTTATTCCCTACTTCGGTGAATCATTCCAAAATGTTCTCTCTTCTACATGTATCTTGAATAACTCACTATTCTTGATAGAATTTTGTAGATCTCCGTATCCAAACTTTAAACAATTAGCTCAATACTGATTCTTGTGAGATACCACCAGCCAATTCATCTCTTCTTAGATTATTTATATTTTTTCATTGTCAGTAGCTCAGAAGCCTGCTTTTGATTGAACTAATTGTCTTGTTGTCTAAGCCAAACTGATTTAATTTTCTCTCTAGACTATCATATGCTTCCTTAGCAAATGTCTGTCTAAAATCCAAGTATATCCATTACACTCTCTGACTTCAGTTTTCTGCCTAAAAACTATAAAGTTTGCCTGGCAAGCTTTATTTTTAGTATTTTGATGCAGTTTTGTGTCCATGACAACAGTCCCATCTGTAGTTTGGGGGCAGCCCATCATCTGTCCCACAGGGACTGTGGGGCTCTGGGACATCTCATGACATTGACATTGCCCAGCCTCACTCAGATGTCCACCCAGACCATGAGAGGGGACCCAAGGACTGCTCTCAAAGTCCTCTGGCAGGTAAGGCCAAGAATAAACAAAATCCTCATTGGCTACAGCCTGAGATCCAGCTACCGAGCCTGAATGGATGGTAAAGGGTTTCCACTGAAACAGGCACAAAGAGATATTCTCTCAAGCGTGGGGAAAGCAGGCAGAGAGTTAGGACTGGGAATATCAGAGGCACATTGCTGCAGTCAGGAGCTAACGGGGCCACTGGGAAAAGGACACTGCCCATAGAAAGGAGGTTGTGTTAGACCTGCTGCCATCCAAGGTGGTCTCCCCGTGTGGTGTTTCAAGATGGGCTAAAACCTTAAGCCAGAGCCAGGATGCTCTGATGATGAGCCATGATGAGGAGCCATGATGAGGCTGGATGATTTCAGCTTGGTCATTCAAGGAGTTCAGGTTTGGCTGAGGTAAAGCAGAGGTTTCTTCATGACATATTATGGATTTGAGAAAAAAAAAATAAATTTGTGGCATATTTTCTATCGTGCTTGCTCAAATGTGGTAGGTTGTCACTCCATAGTAAGGGAGATTATGTTTTTCAGATTAGTGCAAGGTAATTTAAAATTGCATTCTAGTATATTTTCTGAGTTTCAAATCTCTCTCTTTCTGACAAAGAAAGTTCTCTTTCCTTTTAAAAAGGAACAAAACTTTAAATAAATCCCATTTTAAAAGTATGAGAGTGTATTGAAGGTTGTTAAAACTTTCTATGTTAATGGAATAAATATAGTGAACTATCTGTTCTGAAACAACTGCTTTTTTTCTTCTTTGAAACTTTCACCTGCCCTCTCAACACCATTCTAAATGTCAAACACACACACTGAGTGAAATTCAAAATTAGAATAGCAACAATAAATAAATAAAATATAAGATGCTTTTAAAACAGCTTGAACAGCCCCTGCTACTTCACCTAAGGTAGAATGAAGGGATATTTCTTACCATGCATTAGAGAAATAAGCTTTTCTCTTAGCACAGGTCCTTAATGCCTAGCTCTATCATATGAGCATGGACCACTATATTTTAGTGAATTTTTTCAAGTTGTTGAAGCCTTCAGGGGAATTTTAGGTGCAATATTGACCTAATTTGAGTATTTCATAGTCATATGCCACCTTGTACACAGGAAAGCCAACTCTGCCAGAACAGTAGACGTGATTGCTTTCTGCTCAGTGAAAAGACAAATTATAACAGCAAAAAAAGTTTGTGCTGGCTGTGGACCCTGAAGTAGCTGTGACACTTCACACTGTTGGAGAACAGCACAGCTGAACAGGAGAGCTTTGTCTCTCCCTGATAAAGGGAATTCTGAATTTTGAATTTCCCTGTAATCAGGATCCTCACAAGATTAAGTTGTAAGATTAAGATGTAATACTAGAATAGCAAAACCAAAAGTGTATAACATTAAATATCTTATCATCCTCAGAGAGCCCTTAGATGCATCAGCCTTTTATCAAAACGAAATATTCAAGGTGCAGGATTATCTAGCAAGAGCTATCTCACATGATATGTTTACAAGAATTTTTTCCACCAAAGAGTAATCAGGTATGGTCTCATAATGCTCCTCTTACTCAGCTTCTATTTAGCAAATTTGTTGTGCCCAAATTATGTCTTTTTATCTGTACTTGCCGTTATTAGCTCTGCTATAACTTGTACCTTTTTATGTTTGGAAGCTACTTTTTCCAGACTAGTGAGAAGCCATGGGTCAGACACATTTATATACAAAACCATCACGTGTGGGATGGATAATGGCAATGAAATTACCATGAAAATCATTTAGTCTGAAAGAGTGAAATTACATCTATTGTGCTCCCAAGGAAACAATACATGAAGTGCTATGGGAAGTGTTATAATCAGATACTTTGATTAAGCTTATCAAGAGAAACATGAAAAGCTGCTATTATGGGTGCCCATTCCCACAGCCATTGGCAATTTTCAAATATGTTTTCAAACAAACAAATGAAACAAATAGCAACGCCCTCAATTCCTCCTCTAAATTAGAAGAACAAATATTACCAGTTTAGATCAAAGGTAATGCTTGTTTCCAGTACTTGTGAGTTAGGTATCAAAATTCTGGCTGTTGGTTTTGTCTTAGACTACGCATGCAAAGTCTCAGTGGCTTCACTGAGCTTCTTCAATCTTTAAAGCAGATCTGGAAAGATTAAAATAAAATTATTGTATTTATGTTTTTCTTTTTTTCTGTAATTCTGTCTCTTTCTAATCAAATTGAGAATGTGGCCATGTCAAAAACATTTATCCAACTTTGGCTATTCATTATCCTTTTTATCTTTATGTGACAGACCTTCTCATTCCCAAGCTGCCCCAAATGCCACTGAGTTATTTTAAAAACAAATGTTCCTCTTTCCTGAGAACTATTTTCTCCCAAAAAGTATAAGTTGCATTATCTCTTGGGTCCACTAAATCTCTTTCTGGATGAAAGCTCAGGAATAAGTCATGACAGACTTTCATGTCCTCATTCTTTCAGCATGTCCAGAGAACAAATACAGCTTGATGGTCCCCGGGAAAGTGGCAGCACTCATTTCTGGAGCACAGCAGGCTCTCCTCTGAGCACTGTAGAACATGGGAAACTTCTGTCTTGCACAGAAAAGACAATTTAACATTGAAATTAAAAAGCTGGAGTGGAGCAGTCAGGATCAAACAGGGAGTTGCTTGACGAATTCTGTAGTTTTAAGACTTACTGGAGTGTTATCTTAAAAATGGATTGTGTTTCCCTTCCAAATTCTGCTTTGGTGTCTGCCTACTAAGTAAACATTTACATGATTTGTCTAATAATCCAGCCTTAGAATTCCCCCTAGTTTGAAAAACGTCAAGTCCCCTAAGTAAACTGTCTTGAAGATAAATGGGAAATTGCAAACTTTCTGATAACTTCTAAGATTTTAATTTTATCTTTGTATAACTCAAAAAAGTTAATATTTCTGCTTTTGTGCTGTATAGAATAAAACCACTTGCCAATTTATTGCAGGTCTGACTCTGAAATTAGGATTCTAAAATTATTTTCTTTTATTGTTTTTGCGCATAATGCTCAGCTGAGCTCAGTAAATCTGTTTTTGAGGTAATTCAAACAAAATGAAGTCCCTCTTGTTCTGCCTTTTAGAGGAAAAAGCCTATCAGAGCAAAAAGAAGGTATAATTATATTGAATAGGTTGATGCGAAGAGACTGTCAGCCCACTGCTCTATGCTTTGTGAGGCCTTTTACTGCTGGGAGCCCACAACCAAATTTACATTCCACATACAAATGTATGTGTTTCAAAAGCTGGGCAAATACCAGATGAAAATTCACCAACCATGGACTGGTTATTCATTTGCAAGTCCTGCCATTCTACAACTGGAAAGTCACATTAGCAATGTATTGATAAAATTCTTACATATATTATGCTAAAAACAAGGCCTGCTTGACTCAAGTGTTTGATGCAATAATTTTGCTTAATATAGAACTAATCAAGGCTCCATCTTGACGTGATCCAAGAAAATAACTGTCTTCTATCATCAGCTCCAATGGCATTAGATAATTATGCTTTCTGTCTTGCACAATGTGTACTTATAGTGTAGCAGATAACTGCACTGGGTATATTCTTGGAAGCCAAGATAAAGCCCTTACTTTTCTTCACAAATAATTTGGTTTTCAAAAGCATTCAGATGTAAAAATGATGTTAATAAGTATGTCGAAGTAACCTCCAGAGGCAATACCATGGTAATTTATCCAGCAGGAATTTAAAATGGCTACATTCACATTTTTATGATTTTGAAAAGGTCCATTTTGACCTCAAAGTGTTACTCTTGACTAACAACCTATGCTGGAGTTTTGCTGAGTCTTCAGAAATGGAAAAAAAAAATGAATCTGAACTGAGACAGCCTTTTCAATTCAGGCAACTGGTTTGTCTGTCTGTTCCCAACAAACAGATAATAATCTCCTGCAAATGCAGTCCATCATCTAGGCTGGAAACCTAAGTATCCCTAGGCTCTGCAGTTGTTGATTTCAGCTGTCAGGAGATCAAAAGAACCAAAAGGTTTGCTTTGAGGGGCTTTTTTTTTTCTTTTTGAGGCTTCTTTAAAGAACAGACAGTTACAACATCTCCTTCCTGGCAGAAAAATGAATGAATGAATGAATTAATTAATTTTTTTTCCTACTGTATTACAGTGCTGCAAAATTCAGGAGCTAAGTATGGTTATGTATATTACTATGGTTATGTATGCTAATAAGCCCTCATTCACATAAACATTATATAGTATTCAGTATTATTTAATATTTGAAAATACTATAGCTATGGCAATGATTCTGTTTTTCTTCATGACTATGGAACTAGTCTTTGCTTAAAAGCTTTAATTTCTTATGCAGGAGGGAATTTCTCCAGGGAAAATCGTACACGTTAGTTAGAGGGAAGGAAAAATTTGTACTCATAAATTTTAATGTGTAATTTATTTGCTTGTTTCTGTGGATTAGTCTGAAGAAAAATGTGCAGGGCAAAAGCCAGCATGGCTTGATTAATGGTCCAAAAGGCCTTTCGGGGATTAGGAATTTGGATGAATTGTTTAATAACATCTAGGGTTTTAAGAAGGCCCTCTTAAATGTTTTAATTTATACCAATACCTATGAAAATTGCATAATAATAACTCTTACCATATGGTGAATGTAACTGTATTCCAAAGTCCTCCTTTCAATTTGACTTGCTCTGCTTTACTCTCTTTGAAATACATGGCAGTATATTCTTGTCATGTACAGCAGGAGATGAAATGCAAATTGGTCACTGGATATAAGAGAAACAAAAACATGTGCTAATAACTCCTAGTTCATATCAACAATACTGTACTAAAAAAATGATGAAATATTGGAAACTAACATGGTTATGGTAATGGCACACCTCCTGTCTACTGCTGATTATAACTGGCTTCATCCCCCAACGGTCACTGACTGAAAGATATGCGAGATCTACCTCTAAATTCTAATCAAAATTACATTTTAGTTAAAGAATTGGCATCATTGGTTGGTTTGGCTAAGTAGAGATTAAAGTTTACTTCCCAGGCTTAAGCCTAACTCAGTGGAGTGAGAATATGGAGAGGAGCTCTATTGGAAAAATCCCACATAGCTGGTCCACCACCTGGACATGCCATCTCTTACTAGCACAGCTGGGTGGTTTGAGAACCTCCTGATTACAAACATTGTATTTTTTCCAAGTTATAATTTTTAAAATGTACTGTCAAAGATATTACAGGAAAATAATTTAAATAAATATTTACTGACTGACTGTGTCTCATTCCATTCCTGTGGTAGTATCTAAATCTAACCATAGGGAGCTTTCGTTTTTAGATTAGGAGAAAAAGAATTTACCAAAAAATAAAAAGAAAGGAAAAACAAATCTGAACTAAGCAAAGAATTTAGGCAAGAACTTTTCCCCAAACCCCAGTTTGCTTAAATAAATCTCCAGCAAGGTTAATGAGGAACTTTAGACCCAGTGGCTGGTAAAACAATTCAGAATAAATGTATGAATATAGCATGAGTTTCCAAACTAGAATGATGCATAGACATCTGAGTTGTTTCTGACACAGAAGTTCATGAATTATATTTCCTCATTAAGAAATACATGAAGTAATTTGGAATTCTCCCAAAAGAGCTACCAGGTACCTCATATGTATTGGAAAAAACTTGTATGTGGCTTTGCCACAGTCCTAATCCTCAGAACTAAATATAACAAACTATATGTGATAAGAAAACAGATGAAACAAGGAAAAAAACAACACTGGAAAAGAGTAATTTGACCATGGAGAACTAAGAGTAGTGTTATTTATTTCACATTTCCAAACTGAACTAAAGATTTCACATGCAGAAAGCTTTACTGAGACCATCAACACTGACATTTTGAAGCCCTTTCTCTATGACAGTATCATAAATTCAGGAAAAAAAAAAAGTTTTCACAGAGGAAATCCTTCAGCATGGGTAGATATATAGAGCTCTATTAACCAAAGGAAATCAGCCAAAATACTTTTTAAAAAATGTTTAAAAACTCCAAAAAACTCCCAACTCTTCACTGTGAAGCAAAATCAATAAAAATCACATCAATAAAAGCAATACAGAAAAATCCAAGAGGATTTACCTGAACAGTAAAAAAAATGATATAAATGTTAAAAGATGTGGTAGTAAATCACAAGGCTCTCATACATCTATAGTATTAAGTTATAAGAGCTAAATAAATTATGAAAGTCAACCTAGGAAAAGTTCAACAACAGAATTAATAAGACAAATGTGCTACTTGCAAAAGCATCTTAAAACTAATTTTAAAAAATCTTAGCAAGAGCAAGGCTGGTCTTCACCAGCCTTCAAGCACATTTTCAGCCATAAAAGACTATTTCAGAGATTTATCAAACAGCAACAAATACTTCAAGAAATATTTGTTAGCCTCCTTCTTGGAATACTATATAAGCAGGAAGAATAGAAGATGGTTTTATCCCAGGGCATATCTTGCAGAGATGAAGTGCAGTCAATGTTGACAACAGTAGCACTGATGTCAGAGAGGTTCGCTCAGTGTGGCATTTGGCACTGAAATTACTGGTTTTTAAGATGAAGTCAGACAGACAAAGTGAGAACAGAGTGATCCAACAACAGAACACCACTTATGTTTTACTAATGTCATTGAGCGAACAGGAAAGTGAATCAGCGCTGTAAGAAAAGGTGGCTTATTAAGCAGTCATTAAAAAAATGCAGAGCACCAAATATTTTCTATTTTTGGCACTGTATTTAAAGGCAATAAGTATTAAGACAAATTGCTTTCATGTTGGAATTTATCAGATGGAAAAGGTGTAATGAACTGGAGTTTCTCATTGAATCAAAAGAAATGTCACTGCAAATTTAGTAACTCGATGCCAAACTAACCCTTGTTTCAAATATAATTTCCAAATTCACATCTGGATGTCTCCACAATTGTAAAAGTAAGTGCAATGGAAAAATAGTAAATAGAGATTAACTTATAGGTTTATCCCCAAATTCTGTGATTCCAGCACATCCTGGAATGAAGCTACAGGGAATATGACTGCCTGACAGGAAAATGTGGAAAAGGGTCAGAGAAAGTAACTTCCCTCACAGAAAGATTTGGGGGAACTTAGAGAACATAAATAGGGTAAAGGAAGTGGAATAGAAAACTTTTCCTTTTTTCCTAGCTCTTTTCTGATTGTATGGGAGAATCCAGATTCAGACAAAAGCCAAGCCATTGACTATTTTTACAATCAGGCCTTTGCAACTATAGTTACCTTTCATACCTTGAGGAAAGAAAGAAAGAAGCTGTTACTTCTCACAAGATCCCTCATTACAGATCTGAAGTTACTGCTGATTTTCATGAATGCAGTTTCCTTTCACTTTAATAACTGAGAAATATTGACCTTGGGTATTTTGCACCTGCATTCATGAAGCTGATGATCCTGACAGAATGAATCACACAGGCTCGCATTTCCATTTAATTCATACGTCTTTTGAATTGGGCCGTTTTCACACATCATATCCTGAATTTAGACCTTGGAAAATTGAATTGCTAGTTGAATTATAGTCGTAAGTGGCACTTTGGAACACCTATAGAAAGTTCTTCATTTTTTTTCTATTGGTGATATGCAGTACTAATTTTTGAAAGTCATTAGGGTTAGCTTATTTTTCTGGAGAACTATTTTTGAACATGACAAACATACCCTCCCTCCCCTCTCCCCACGTTCTCAGTCCAGAAAGGATTGGTTTTGGTGATGAAGGGATAGAAGCTGAGCAGGGTAGAGCCTGAGCCTACAGAGACACTCATCTCTCTGGTGGCCGAGATCCACCAGGACACTCAGACCAGTTCATTGCAGAATGGCACAGGTGGAACCACAGTCCTCTAAAGCTACTGTGGGACCACACCCTGTTTGTTCTGCCTTTGAGCCCTGAGGAGCCACTGCTGCCTTGACAGGACACTGCTGGGTACAAGTCAGGAGAAGAGGTACTGGTAAGCCCTTAGGAGCCAATGCTCCCACCTTCTCTTCCTGGCAGGCAACTCTTTGTGGCTGTTCTTTACTTTGCCCCTGACCTCTAGCTTCGATTTTATCATTCTTCCTTCCCTCACTTTTCAGCAGGAATCAACAGGTCTGAGTCCTTGTTCTTCAGACCTGGAGCAGAAAAATTAAAATGAAATTGTGTCTGCCCTGCTGAGAGGCCCTGAGCTGGACCTGTGAGCTGAAATTGTCTGTGACTGCACTGCAGACCATGCCTGGCTTTCCAGAACGGATCAGCCACGTACAGAACTGGTGGGGTAAACCCTCCTCACACGGTCCCAGCCTGGACTAAGCTTTATGCCCACTTGGGCCAGAGCAGCAATAACTTTTCTAAATCACCTCCATCCATAGCAGCAATCTGCTGTGAGGTGAGTTACAACTTTCCCTTTGCCAGGGAGGCTGTGGATGCCCTGTATCTGGAAGAGCTCAAGGCCAGGTTGGATGGAGCCTGGAGCAACCTGCTGGAGTGGGGCCGCCTGTTGGCCGGGGAAGGCGGGTTGGGCTTGGGTGATCTTGAAGGTCCCTTCCATTCCAAGTGTTTCTATGATTTCTGTGATTCCATGAAACCAGTACGTCAATGTGTACATTTCTCACAGATCAAAGTAGAAGAGCACAATCCTGCTTTTAACAGTGTTGGAGTCAATCTGAGGCGATACCAGAGCCTCTCCTGGAGCTACTGCACTGTCACACCCGCATAGCCCTGTGCCCAGAGCTGGGTGGATCACTTGAGCCTGCTGCCTAGAAAACCAGAGATCTTGTTTCCACTGTCTCTCGGGCTTTGTGATTCTATATTGCTGCTGCCATCCCTAAGTGCATCAGTGCCTGCCTGAAAAAAAAAAAAAAA
>VWZN01020886.1:348284-464936 GCA_013396955.1 Regulus satrapa | reverse complement strand
AAAAAAAAAAAGGTTGTCTAGTGTTTCACTTTTTAGTACTGGAAGAATTATGGAATAACTATAAATATATGTACCCTGCTCCAAGGCTAAGTCCCTTCTGAACGTGATTAGCCTTGAATTATGTGGAAGTTTCAGTGCTTTAAAACCATAAGTATGTCAGGTTGCATACTTTTTCTGACTTCCTGCTATATAAGTTGAATATGAAAGAATTGCTTTTTCAGTCTGCCTTTTTCCAATCTGGAAAGGCATTTCTGGATATGCATTTATTTATTTATTTGTGGATGAAAATTCATCCTCTCATTCTTGATATATGATTTATTTTGGTTTATTTTAGGATTGAGGTTATCATAAAGGGCTCTTTTGAAAGTTTTTCTTTCTTCCTAATAGCTTTTTAAAATTTTTCACAGTAAAAATATTACTTTTAGTTCAGTGAATTCTGTAATTTCTTTTGTCTTTTCCATTAAGCTTTTTAAAAAATTATTATTATTATTTTTAAGTGAAGCAAGGGAGAAGGAATTCAAAGAAAGAAATGCCACTTTAGCCAGGAAAAAAATATAAAAATTGTTGTTGAGCTACCATGATTATCTATCATAATTTTTTTGTAATCTGTTCATAATTTCCTGATCAGCTTGTTTGAAGATTGAGACCTTGGCAGGCATGCCTCGGCTCAGGGAGGTTTCTTAGAGATAAGGAAGTCAATCTTTTTCTCTCAGCTGCAACCTGTTCCTTCTGCTTGTTCATGTATAAATTCAGATATTATAGATTAGAAGATGGAAGAAGAAGAGAACTTGATTCAGATAAGTTACCACTAAGGGCTGATCTAAATTGCAGTTCCAGTGGAAAAAAAGACTTTTAATATGTTAGAGTAGGTATTCTATATCTGCATGAGGGAATTAAAATAAGCTCTTTAAAAAAACAAAAAAACCAACCAACCAAAAAAACCCAACCAAAAACAGCAACAACAAAAAAGGGATCAATCAATCCATCTATAAATACTATAATATCTCATCTAAAATTTTCCAACAAGCTCAGAAACTGAAGTTTCACAGAAAACAGAAAACAAATTGTGCTGCTTTGCAATATTACCACATAGTTCTGGGCTGCTTTTAATGTACATCTAATGGAGCTTCTTTTTTTAGGAAAAGGAAAAAGATTTTTGTCATACAACCAACATTCTAAGCTTTCTGAAAGCAAAATCCTTCTTTATTCTTCAATAAATCAATTTTAAAAATCCAAATTCCAAACAAAAGAAAGTATGCTTACACAATTGATTTTGATGTATGTATTTTAATGCATAGGACAAAGGAATCTCAAAGACATTCTGAACAACTTAACCTAGGAAATCAACAAGGTCCTAGGCAGGAAAGAAAACCATGCTGGTTGGGTCTCATAGGTTGGTGTAGGATCTTGTTCAGCTCACTGGAGGAACTCAGCCTCAATAAGTAGAAGATTCAGTTCAGGGTAGTTCTCATATCCAAGCAAATAACAAATGTTGAGGAAAAATATCAGATTCCTAAATTTCTAGGTATGTTTTAAGAATATTCTCACATTAAGCATATTTTGATGGGAAGACTGGCCCATCTCCTGTGTATTATGATGAAAAAATTAGATGAGACAAAACAATAACTAAAAATATAGGGGAAGTAAATATTTTCAGATGTGCCAGCTCTGGAGTCAGCATGGCGTATTTGACATGATGAATTGGTTAAATGGGTACAAGAAAGCAACTGAACAAGTTAAAGTTAGTAATGGGCAGCTGCAGGCCAAAAACCTGTCCAGTTTCTGAGGAGTGGAAAGATGAAAGACGGTAGAAACTTTGTTCCTGTTCTGTGTGTTTGTGTTCCCCTCAAAGAGATGAATGTTAAGAGAAAAAAATATAATCATACATCCTATATTGTCCACAATTCTGTTGACAGTGTGGACAGCTGGCAGAAGTCAAGAGCGTTAGGAGATTTTTCTTTCAGCTGTGTGTCCTAGAACTCTGACTTTCTGCCTTTGCATCAATATGGCAAAAATCTGTGATTTTCTTAGAAACCTCCTTCAAAAATATTTTGGTTATGTATCTTAAAACATAGCACCCAAATGAAGTTTATCGACTCTAAGTGCAAGAAAGCTCTTTTGGTTTACATCAGGATAATTCAGAGCCAAATTCAGCCAATGTTTTGAGTAATTTTTTTGTTTTGTTTTGTTTTGCTTATTTTTCCTGCTTTTTGGAAAGGTCCATCATAGTCTGTTTAGTTACTGCAGTCTTGGAAACAGAAGATCTTTTTTTCTATAGAAGGTTGGTGGTGTTCAGGAATTTAAACATGGATCCATTTACTATGAAGCACTGATGGATTTGTAAAAGCAAAATGGGAACTGGATACCTGCTTCTCCATTAGTGATTGCCAACAACACTTTGAAAAATAATAAAAACCTACTGTAGTAGTTCTTACCAAAGCAAAGATCTGAGTTATATCATTGCTTGTCTCATGAAAGATTTTGTGAGTTTCAGGGCAAACAGCCCTGTATACTTAAAAAATGCCCCCATCTTTGTGCTCACAAAATAGAGGCAAAAATTTAAATTAAATTAAAATTCAATTTTTTTTTTTTTTTTTTTTTTTTTTTTTTTTAGAGGATGAATTTGTCAGGGTTTTAATTCAACCAGTTTTCCCATGTAAACAGAATATCCAGGGACATCCCAGGAGGATTCAGGCTCTTTCTTCCTCCCTACACAGGGAAGAAGNAATTTTTTTTTTTTTCTTTTTTTTTTTTTTTTTTAGAGGATGAATTTGTCAGGGTTTTAATTCAACCAGTTTTCCCATGTAAACAGAATATCCAGGGACATCCCAGGAGGATTCAGGCTCTTTCTTCCTCCCTACACAGGGAAGAAGTAGCAGTACAGCTGTGGTTTGGTGCCTGGGCAACAGAGCAATTGGTATTAATGCCATTGTTGTACATTGTGACTGGAATTCACCTACGTTTTTGTTTTTTGCAGATAGGAAGTTTGCTTCCCTGAATTCCTTAGAAAGGGAAAATTAAAACATCCTCCCTCCTCCAACACAAAGTGAGGTCCCAGAATGTCAGTGCTGAGGTCTATGTCTGGATAGTGCTCCTGCCATTGCTAGGAAATCTCTTTCTTAACAAGGTTTGAGCAAGCAGAGGGCTAGATATGCTTGACAGGATTTGTTTTTTCCTTTTAATTTTTCATTGTCTGGAAAGAAATTCTGCCTCATTTAGATGATGTCTGGTCCTTGCTGTGTCTCATATTTAGGGTAATACTCCCATATTGACAAGAAATCATTTTTTATCCAAAATGCTTGGACATTGGCATAGGCATTTTCACATTTAAAAATAAAGGGAGAGAGGATGCTACTCTGACAGGACTGTGAGTAGAAGCTGAGCACAATTAAAGCCAGAACCAAAACACAGATAAAAAGAATACACTTGATATTCTTTCTGTTTCTGCAATTAAATTACACAATTAAAATTTAAAAAGTCACAATTAACTACACAATTAATTTTAAAAGTCACATTGACTCTTTTTTCCCTTATATTAAAATATGTTTGTTTACAAAAATTGAGAGCTAAGATTTCATATTAAAATAATATATTAAACCATTTTAATCAGAACCTAAAAGTAATTTTGATATTGGTCAGAATATTACCTAGAAGGTATGAAGTATTTTTGTAAATTAGCAGTTAGAATTCACCTCATTTAATAAGCATAATTTAAAAGGTGAGCAGGACATCTAAGAATCCCTCATCTCACTGGTGGGTCAAAAGCACCTCCTGGAAAGAAACAGACAAGCCGGTCTGTTGGGATGAGCTTTTTTTACTGTCTGTTTCCACAAATTTCTGGGAAAAGGTGACGCAAAAGATTTCACTCAAATATTTTTCTCAGGTAAAGTGAATCCCATCTAAGATTAATAAATTAAGATAAATACTGAAGTGGATAAAAACCCCATACCAGGCATTCTGTAGAGTATGGTATTTTTGTGCCTTCCCACAAATAAAATCATGGTTTGGATAATAAATGTCCCTATAAATATCAGGTAGTTATGGGAATTTTTAAAGATTGCATGTTGTTGGAAGGACAAATGGGGACTGGCTGTCAGTGCTGGTGAGATAGTAATCTTCCTCACAACAAAATACTTCTAAATTGATATTCCCACATGAAACATTGCAGAGGAAAATATTTAAAGGTCAAATACAGTAAAAATTAGATAGAAGTGATATGGTTAGCACACTGGGTATGTTTCAGGAGTGAACAGAAAATAGAGCCCATCAGACCCTGGGAATCCCTGAATGTTCTTTGATCAAGTTCATTTTCACTACACAGATATTATTACAACCTTTAAAAGCAATTTGATTCTTGTCTCTGTCTCAAATAACCCCTAGACTACCTAGATTATTGGCTGGCCTTATTTCTTCACACCTTCTGGGATAAGAAAATATTCTGAAAGGTTTAGGAATACACCGAAAGATTTAGGAACTCAGTAGTTAGATGCTTTAATTTGGAGCTGCTAAAGCCTGATCCCAGAGCAAAGTTCACAGCACTGACCATGCTGCACCCGGGGATGAACACCCAGCCCTTGTCACACTCACCATGGAGATCCCTTGAGCAGACCAAAGCCAAGGTCTGACGTTATCTGTGCAACACAGCCCACCTTGCAGCACTGTACACAGGGCTGTGCACTCTGTATACTCAAGTTGTCATGATCACTCATCCTTTTTCTTCCTGAGTAAAACTTTGTTGCTTCTCAAAATTTAGGAACCTTCCCTCTTTTTACACCTTTGCACTAAAAAGCCCTAAAGGAAAGAAAGAAAGAAATCCAAGCATGTTTTCCTCTCAGCAATTCTGCACCCATCTTTTAGGGAAATGTCCTCCCGGCAAAGCTGTGAGCTGCCTGGAGGAGTGGTGCAAGCTGCTCCAGATGAATCGGCTCCAAGACACAGAAAATAGGTAATTAGAAACTATTATACACTTCCATTTTCGCAAATTATATACCTGGGGAAAATGAAAAACTTTGGTGCTCCAGGTGGCTTCATCAAAGTTATTAAGAGAGGAGAAAAAAGAGTAGTTGCAGCAAGCATACTTAAATTTCACTTGTTTTGCTACAGTTTAATAACTTTGTATTGTCTTACCCTTTTTGTTAACAAGAAACCTTTTCCCCAAATTTGTCTGTTTTCCCACTGTTTTCTTTCTTTTCTCATGAAAGGCACCTACTTCTGCTCCCAAACCTTGTCCTTGATATCTTGAATACACTCAGATAAAAGTGCTTTGAGGCAAAGTAATTTGAGCCACAAATTGTACAAGAAACAGCTCTGTAATCACAGGGATGATGTGTGTGATCCTGCCCTGCCTGTCAGGAGTGTGTATGTATTAAAAGATAAAGGTTAATAAGATATAGATATGTAAGATATTCTATATCAAATTATATAGGTAAAATATATTTCTATCAGTGCCTAAACTTCTGTTCTTGGATCACCTAAGCTTCTTAGGTTAGCATTCCAGAGTCCTGGCAAGTTTTGTGTCCGATTAAATGAATCTTTAACCAGTATTTTGTTACTAGAAATCTCGGAAAATATTGTCAGATGACAAGGAAGTTCCTCAATCCTAATTTGTTGATGTATATAACACTCCTGAATTTGTCTAGTGTGAATTAGGAGTCCTTGTGTCAAGTGATCTTATCTCTTCCCTTACCAGGAAACTTCTTTGTTTTCACAGTGATAAACAAAGATAAATACCATTTTCCCTCCCTTTCCATTGTGGGCTTGAAGCTTATCAAAGGATCAGAGAAAATATTAAAAGAAGTCTATTGTCCCAGCATTTGCTGTGTGCTATTGATAGATAAATGCAGAGGATGGGAATAACTTGTAAACTCAGGAAAAAAAATCCCCTACTACTTTGACCCTCTACACTCTCAAGACATGTGTTCAAGAGGATTGCTACTCTCCAAGAAGGATTACAACTTTTCCATTTCCATTTTCTGTTTCCTAGGAGTTGCCCATGCTGGGGGTGCAGGAGATCTCCAGCCCCTGGAGGCAGCTCTGTGTTCAGTGGAATGGGTTCTTCTTCCCCTCACTCTGACCCATGACATGGAGATGCAGCATCAAGCACACAGCTCTAGATTGAGTTACACAACTCAGGCTGCACACCTGCAGCCAAGGATCATTGTACCAGCAGCAGGAATGAACCAGCAATTTCTGGTATCTAATATTCAACAGTTTTGCAAAATGTTAATGTGGTCTTCAGTGTCCATTTAAAAAAAGAAAACATATCTACTACATGTAAAACCCAAGTTGTTTTGGAATAAAGGATCCATTTTTATAGACTGAATTACCATACCAAATTCATAAGCGATTTTAAAGTCTACCAAATTAAGTTCTCTTCAGGTACAAATAAAAAATGGACAGCAGCAGCAGAAAAAAAAAAAAAGAAAGAAAGAAAAAAAAAGCTTTCCCCTTAAAAAGCTTGAGAAAATAAAAGTTCTTTATGTTACCTTAAATATAATTAATAACTACCTGCTAAAATAAGCTTCCAATAAAATATTGTCAATGCCAATGATTTGTACAAATGGTTTTTGGCTAATAGACAGTTTATGTTCCATTTTCTGAAATGAGTCTGGCAGGAACTGATCCTCAGTGGACACACTTGGTTCTTCCACTCTCTTCCCAAGAGCATTCCACAGAATCCTGAATGTCAGTATGCTAGTGACAATAAAGACTGCACAAGGAAGGCTGGTTATATTTCTGGTTACCGTGTACACTTTGAGCAGATGGTAGTGGTGATTCTTGTTTTAGCTTATAGGTGGGGGCTTTGGAGAAATCTGATCTCAAATGTCTGCACACATTAATATCCGACGAGTGTGCAATGAACACTACTAATCTGTGCTTATGAGATGGCTTGTGAGATCGGATGCGTGAATGGAGAAATTTTGTTTCATTCTGACCCTTTTTAAGAAACTCCTTATCCTAGAAATGATTCCACTGTTTACTTCAGAAAACACTTCCAGGCCTGCCATTCTTGTCTGCAGGATCTCTGGTAAAGCACAGCTTGGCCCTGCTCATGTAGTGTTGCAAAAATAGAAAATCCCCTATACCCAGAAAGGAGAAGGATAAACATGGCTGAAGATCAAAAGCTGGGGTGGTGCTTTTTGGTCAGGGATCATTAAAATAAGCTCTTGAGCCCAACAAGACAGATGTTGAACTTTACCAGTTTCTCCAAACCCCGGAGCTGGTGTTGGGTTCCCTTCCCAGCCTTTCACTGGCTGTACAGGCACAGTGACCATAGGTGTGACTGCTGCCCTGAGCTCCTCAGGCTCTGCCTAAGCCAGACTTCACTGCAGTTTCAGCCAATTCCTAATCAGAGTACAACTGGTGCATTTGAATGGGAATCACTACATTTGGCCAGAACTAGCATAGAAATAATTTCATTTACATTTTCCAGGCTATGCAAAAGTCGGTAGACAAGAACATTATTTGTAGATTCTTGAATTAAATGGATGTGTGAGTCAGCATGTCCTTTAACATGGCATTCAAAAAGTTATTTCTTAGACTGTTTTCCAGCTGTTGTATAATATTCTGATTTAATTTATAATATGTGCAGTCACACAAATTCTGTTGACGTCAGTTGTAGTTCATTCCTTATAATTAGTGCATAATGCTCATCTCATGTTTAACACAGGGAAGTGGAGGAATCATAAATTTTTCTAAAATAATTAGGTTGTCATCAAAATATAATGAAGATAAGAAAATGAAACAAACTCTCTTATGAGTCTCAATGAAATTTAAACTGAAAAGAAAAAAAAAAAAAGAAAACAGTCTCTGGGGTTTTTTTCCAAAAGTAAATAAGCTTATTAAAAAAAGAAAAAGACACTTCAGCTGGTGCCTTGACAAGTGTGTACATCTGTCACATTAAGAGCAATCCCATAACACTTAAATAAATGAACAATTAAGGATATCATAACTCTTATGCCACCCCCATAATTATGTCACTTTAGTAATGTATCACTGTATAAAACAGTAGACTTGGAGTGGAATCCTCTGGTGCAGAAGTTGGAGAGTGCTGACCAGCTTTGTCAAAGGCTGAAGGGCTTTGTCATCCATCAGCCCTTCTCCTGGGCCTCAGAGCCATGAAATTCACATTGGAGTCAACAGACAATCTCTCCATTATGCTAAAAAGCCTTAAAATAATGCAAATCTCCTCAAATATGAAAGATAGGATATAGCCTATTCTTATGAATGTCTGTTCATAGAATGAGTTTGATTGAAAGGGGCCTAAAGATCATCTAGTTCCATCCCCCCTGTCAGGAGCAGGAGTAATAATTGTAATGTCTCAATTAAAAACAAAACAAAAATTAATGTTCTGGGTTACTATTACAGTAAAAATGAAATTAAGCCTTAGGGAAAAAAAAGAAAGCATGAGAGTAGTCAGTTAATTTTCAAGAATTGGATCAGAAACAGCACAGTCAATGCATCCCTCATCGTGCAAAAGCTTCCACTTGTCATTAATTTAAAATCTTTTAAAAAGCCTCTCTGATAAAACTGTACATTAGGAAAATTTATCTGATAATTCCAAGACTAATCCATGGATGCTTCTTTTTATTCAAGCCTATTGGATAAATGAAGAATATCTATTTTACAGAAGAGGATCTGAAAAAGTTTTCTTCAAAATGTGTTTCTTGCTCCTAAATGTCAAAAAATCCCACTACTTTTCATTGTTGCAGAAGAGCAAATTTGTATCTTCTGGCATATCCACTGGGATGGTTCCATCTTGCAGATGACAGCTCTGAGAGCTGCTAAAGCCTGTAATGACAGAAAACCCAATGACTAGGAGCATTATTTGTTTGTGTGACTTTGAAGAACTCAGTGATCCGTGAACAGACAGAAACAAAAGACTCATTTGCAAGGTACAGCCCTGGGTATGTGGAGCTTTTCTGTGCACTCAGTTTCAGGCCCAGTTAGTCCAGCATCTACAGCTGAGAAATTGCAGCTTATTTTCCAGCTTCTAAATAGGGACGGGCTTGGGACCTGATCCAAATCTCAATGAAGTCAATGGGCATCTTTCCATAGACTCCAATGGACTTTGAACTGGGACCTTTGTTCCAAACACTGCTAGTAAGCAAAGCTGGGAGAAAGTATTATGAGTAGGTTCTCTACTGAGCAGCTTCAGGAAAAAACTTGACTGTGAGATGTGGCTTTGTACATGTGAGCCATGTGGGTGTGTATACAAATTATATACAAACAGGAAAATGCATTTTCATAAGCAAACTGCTTTCCTTAAATGACTCCCTCCTGGCCTGGCTATTTTTGACTGAAAGTACTACAAACAGAGCAGAGCAGATATTTGTATCATTCAGACAAGGATTTTTTTTGGGTCAGCATAAGAGCAAACACGAGTCACCTCCTGAATGAGGCACTGGATATACACAAGCAACCAAAGCATTCCATGATCCCCTTGTTTTTGTGCCAACTTTTCACATTGACATCACCCATGCTGGCCTTACATTCCTTACTCACCACCGAATGGCTCCTTGCCATGGAGCAAGAGCCTTGCTCTCCCCCCAACCACTGCACCCTTCATAAATTCCTGCCTGTGTCCTGAAATAGCTGTCTGTTTCTCCAGAACATTTCTAATTACTCAGAAGGACAGAAAGAAAAAACCAATTGGAATTTTATTTCTCAATGGATTTCCATTGAATCTGCCCATCTCTCTCTCTCTTCTAGTCTCTGGCCTCGTCTCTTTTATCTGTGTGTGCAATGCAAGATGTTTGCAAACGCAGACAACCTTGTCCAGACTGTTTACTCCTTCTTTCACTGCCAGGCTCCCTTGATCATCATATTAATTATGTTTTGGTCAAGATATTCATCTATGCAAAGAGCCTTTAAAGAACTTTGAATTAACTTAGCAAAACATTTTATTATGGCATAGACACAAAATAAACATTAAACACACAAGTGATGTGTGAAGAAAACAGGTCCCCAAACCTGCTCTTTAAAAACCCAGTGATAACCTCCTTGTCTTTGTCTTGCTGAGATAGTTGGTAGCAATAATGTTGCTGGAAATACATAAGATTTGAGTTGTAGCCTAAAAAGAGATGATCTTTCAGCCTGAGCTTGGTGTGTAGTCAATAATGCACTATACTAAGGATCTTGTCATTCATCCTGAAAGCCCCTAAAATTCGCCACTTTCCTACTGTTTCTTATTTTATAATTTGGTTGTACAGTTACAACCTGCTCCCATAAGGTTAATATTCCACTCATTTCTCCTTCCTAATCCTCTCTAGATTTATAATTAAAGGTGATGGGTACAACTACAATGATGGGTATGAATACAATGCAGACCTCTCAGTATGGTAAATCAGCTTTTGTTAAGGTCTTTCATACAAAAATAACTCCAGTTAAGGGTACCACAATACTACTGAGTAGGAAACAATTCCTCTGCTCAAAACTTAGGAGCAAAAGCTGATTTTTATACAGGATTCAGGGAATTAGGGTTGATTGTCTGGTCAGTGGACAGGTTTGGACACTCCTTAGAATTGTGTCACTGCTTCAGATTTCTGAAAAATTAATTTTTAAAGAACCAAAGGGAAAAAGACCTTTCTTGACAAACTTTTCTGAGAAAAAGCTGACTCCAGCTAAAGTCAATGGGAGATCTGCTACTGAATTTATTGAGACCAACCTTGCACATCAGGGACTGGAGATATCTTATAACCCTGCTGGATCTGTTCTTGTTACATCTGATATATTTCTTGTTAGGACAAACCTAGAAACTAAAGCACTGGAACATCTCCAGTACCAAATCCCTTTTAGCTTCCAAGTAAGGCATGAAATATGAAAATGAGCATTCTTCTCACCTTCTGGACAGCCTCTGTGCCATCTGTCTGAAAAGTCACTACATGGAAGCTTGAAAACTATATTTTTTCACAATTAACTTTGTTTATGACCTCAAAAGCAAGTTTTACTATAGAGTGCAATCACAACATTAAGACCTTCCCCAGTCAAATTTCCTGTTTTGGGGTAACATTTTTTCTTTTGAAGCTGAAGGGAATATTCAATCCTCTAAACCTGAGGCATGTAGCAGGTGCCTAAATCAGAAGGCCAAGTCCAGTGTGTTATGGCTGTTATGGCTCTAGAAGAAGATGCACAACGTGTAAGTTAAGCACCTACTTCTCTTCATTGACTGTAAAATTCCCTATGTTCAAAAACAAAGGCAAAATCTACTTCTATGCAGGCAACCCAATAAACAAATCTTGATGTCATAACATTGATTCTAAATACAGATGGTGATCAGTAAACCATAAACTGTTGAAAAAGTTCAGGACTGAGAACCAACGAAAAATCTGGATAGCTTATTCAAATCCATTTTATCTGCTAAATTGGGTTAGACAGTCTTGTTAGAACTGGTTTTTTATGGGTTTTTTTTCAAAGTCCTTTCTTCTTGTGGATAAGCTGTAAATAGCCCAAGAAAAGGCTTTCTCATAGAATGTTGGCTATTCCCATTCTAGTCCCAAGGGACCTGGGCCAGTGTGAAAGCAAAGATGGAAAAAATTTTTAAGAATGCCCAAAAGCTTAAAGTTGAAAGAGAGGTGCATTTAAAAAAGTGGAGGAGAGAGGAGTGAGATAGATGATGATTCAAAGATAGAAGGTTTTTTGACTTGAGATGACTGTCCTAATATAAGAATATAGGATGATAGCTGACAGGACCATAGAAATGCCCTACTCAGACCAGAGATTTGTCTGGCCTGGTATCTGACCAGCTGCAGAAGCCAAGTTAAAAGCATGAGAACAGGACAGGCCCACATTCATCTCTGCTTCCACTGGCTTGTCTTTTATGGCTTTCCTGAGGGCATCCCAGTGTTGAGCACTATTTATTCAGGAGCTGAGCTGTGCAGCCCCTTCCCATGGGATGCAGAGGGATTGAAGCTCCTGCACATCTCCTTTCTAGCTGTGAATTCACAGCCCATCAACCAGCAGCTTCCCACATAAGACACAAACAACTGTTGCTCTGAGCTGGTCTTTCCCTATGAGCAGACAGCTCATAGGATGTGAACATGAGCAAAGAATACTAGGAAGAGGTTTGCCTTTTATACCAGCCTAGAAGACAATTAAAAAACCACTGTGGCAAATGAGGGAAGGGTGAGGAGAAGATGAGAAATGAACCTCCCTGCCACTCATTGCTAGGGGGAACATCTACTTTCTCATTCTATTCAAGTCCTGGCTTGTGTGAACAAAAGCAGGGGAGAGATCTGTCTTCTAGGATCAGCACAGAGGCAGCTATGGCAATCCAAAGCAGAATCATCTGTCAGGAAAGTTCCAGCCAGGCACACATGGATGTGTTTCCTGTGAACACACAGGCTGCACAACGCCTGCCAGCACAGCTCACCCCAACCCACAATCACCTCTCGTGCTGCCCTGCAAGTGGAAGTGTCAGCCCAGGGATGGCTGAGCATCTGTGCCTTGGGCGGAGAGCCACAGAGAAAAGGGAAAATTGCATGGAGCAGTGTTTCAACAGCAACTCCCAATGCCATAAGGAGTTTAAGCTTCATGAAGAGAATAGAAGGGAGGAGACTGGTTGATCTTAATCCAAAGTTTTTATTGCTGAATTGTCTTTATTACTGTAGTCATAAACTACCAGAGGGTAGTGCTCAATGGCTCATATCCTGATGACATAAGTGGTGTCCCTCAGGGGTCTGTATTGAAAAAATATTATTTGGTAGTATTTGATATCTTCATCAGTGACATAGATGATGGGATCAGCTGCACCCTCACCAAATTTCCAAATGACACCAATGAGAGTGATGCAGTTGCCACACCTGAGGGATGGGATCCATCCAGAGGGACCTGGACAGGCTCAAGAAGTGGTTCATGGGAATCTCATGAGGTTTAATAAGATAAATTGCAGGGAGCTGTACCTGGGTCAGGACAACCCCCAGTTTCAATCCAGGCTGTGGGATGAGCAGAGTGAGAGCAGCCCTGCCCAGAGGGATTTGGGGGTTTTGGTGGGGGAGAGGCTGGACACGAGCCAGCCATGGCACTCACAGCCCAGAAATCCAAAGGTGTCCTGGGCTGCATCCAGAGATGCCCCGGGGTCAGCAGGGGAGGGAGGAGATTCCGTCCCTAAACCCTGCTCTAGTGAGACCCCAACTGGAATATTGCATCCAGCTCTGGGGTGCCCAGAAGAAGAAAGACATGGACCTCTTGTAGAGATCCAAAGGAGGCCACCAAGATGATAAGAGGTGATAAGAGCACCTCTCCTACAAGGAAAGGCTGAGAGAATTGGAATTGTTCAACCTGGAGAAGAGAAGGCTTTGGGGTAATTGTGGCCTTCCAATACCTGAGGGAAACCTGCAAGAAAGCTGGAGAGGGACTTCTTACAAGGTCATATGGTTACCGGACAAGGGATAGTGCAGGCAAACTAAAAGAAAGCAAGTTTAGATTATATATATATTTTTAAAAAAATACTTTAAGGGAGGTGAGGTTGGGGATGTTCCATTCCTGGAGGTGTTCAAGGCAGGGTTGGATGTAACTCTGAGCAACCTGGTCCAGAGGAAGATGTCCCTGTCTATAGCAGGGGTGTTGGAAGTGAATGATCCTTAAGGTTCCTTCCAACCCAAACCACTCTATGGTTCTATGTAATATATCTGCTTATTATAACAGCTTTTTTTTTACTACTAAAGCAGAAAGTACAAAAAGTCCTGTAAGTAAAAACAAAAACAGCTTTTATTTATTTGTTCTATCCTGACATGTAAAATGTTCTCCATGTAGAGTGTGGGGTGGGAAAAGAATTCCCCTAAGACTTCCCTGTAAGTGTTAAAGAAGATTAAAAGTATATATAGCCAAAAGACTTTTATCCTTGCATAGCTGACTCAAGAGGGTAAAGCCAGCAGAATTAAGAAACTGCATAAACCTTATGGCATTTTTAAAATACCACTCAGCCACACAGTGCAGTGCAGGAACAGTCTCCTTAAAGACAAATTGTCCTTCCTATACAGATCTGCAGCTGGCCAGCAGGGATTACTAACCTCATTAATATCTCATGCTTAGTTCTTGTTTATAAATAGAGCCTCAATTATGCATGTACATGGTCTATTCAACTAAGTGTTCTTATCGTTTTTTCCCTTCTGTCCTCTTCTCCAGTCTTGCCACTTTTTTTTTTTTGTTGTTCACCATGTCTGAATTCAGCCCGTTAGCTCTAGAGATCAGAAGTGTTTGTAAAATTAGCATGATAAGATGATCTTGCTCTGATGGGAGCTGTGAAAATACTATTGTAATACAAGTACTGCTAATTTGTAATGTTGCTAATCTGGTTGACAAAATCCTTTTGCAGATATTTCAGTAACAAAGGAATAAGCACTCTGGTGAGTAGTACATGGATTAGAGCACTGGACACTCAGGCCAGAAATTACACCATACATCACCTTTTCCTCCCAGCTTCCTTAGATGATATAAACTGCAATCTTAATGTTCCTTTTAATTGTTTTTCAGGTCTTGAACTGGAGGCAATTGCTTATTCCTGAAAGCAGTTCACTCTATGATTGCCTCTCCTGCTCTAGTGAGGAAGACATCAATTATATAAATGTTCACAGTGAACATAATTATTTCTTGGTAGATCTCAAAATCAAGCAAACAGTGGGGAAAAGAAAGGACAAAAAATTATGATCTTTCCTTCTTTAACATAAAAAATTTAAATTATATGTTTTCAATTTTCAACAAAATGTTTCATTTGAATATCAGGCTTCAACCTCAACTGTGATGTAATGAAAATATGAGTGTTGCACTGAGCTCTGTAAACTGTAATTAAGCCATCACTCTTGGTTAGAACTCTGGGGTTGGGTCCTCTGCTGTTTTTAAAAGGTTCCCACATTTCTCACCATATTCCTGCCCTATTCTGCAAGTATCAAACATCAGTATTGTCACTGAGACAAAGACTGACTTCAGAGGATGACTGTTGTCCCTTCCTGTGTGAGGTCAAGTTTCAGTGACATGATTTCGGTGATTAGCACAGTATAATTAGTAGCAGACTATGAACAGGGGAGGGAGATGTTTGTAAAGATGGAGAGGTGGATGCCGATCTCTAAAGAAGAAAAAGAAATACATGTTCTCCATTCTTTGGGTAAAAGCCTAACTACAGTGTCAAAGGATTCAACCTCTTCCAGTATTTTGTGATTCTAAATGATGATTTCTCTTTCACTGTTTTTATCAGATTATCTTAATATAAATAGAAATAGATTAATTAATATAAATAGAAAATTAATATAAATTAATAGAAAATAAGTTGCTAATAACTTTTTATAGTATACAATGAGTAAATAATGAGTAATATTTTTCATTAACGACTTCTCTCTGAATTCAGTCTGCAATTATAAGTGGTTTGGGGTTATTCAAAAACATAATTTCTAGCTAATAAACAGTTAATAGGGAAAAAGTCATCCAATGTTACATTAGCTGCAGATGAACATAATTCTCCCTCAAAAAACCTAAGATGTTTTCAGACTGTTGTGCTCTTCCTGATCCCACATTACAGTCGTAACATAATGACTGTGGAAATGTAGTTAAATAATAGAATCATAGAAGAGTTTGCATCGGAAGATTAGTTTCAATCCTCCTGCCCTGGGCAGGGACACCTTCCACTAGAGCAGGTACTTCAAAGCCTCATCCAACCTGGCCTTGAACAATTCCAGTGAAAGGACACCCGTAGCTCCTCTGGACAACCGCATCCTTTGTCTCACCACCCTTACAGTAAAGAATTTCTTCCTGACATCTAATCTAAATTATAAGAGTATAGAAACACTTTGTAGCTGTAAATTAACACAGATCACTACTGCTCATCTGCACTGACTTCTTTCACAGGACCATAATTCAACCCTGAGATTTTGCAGACAGTTTTTGATATATTCCACATTAATATTTCAGAGCATCTGAAAATTTTTTCTACTCTACACTAAATGTCAAAACAGACATGGTATGTAACAAACGAAACAGCAACCAATGACCACTAGCAGTCAGCAATCCAATATATCTATTTTGTTGATTTTTTTTTTCTTTTGAGAAGGATTACTATAGCTTGAAGTTGTGCAAATAAGTCTTGCAACAAAACTGTCTCATATAACTTCAGGGTATCAATTTAATTCTCCTTTAGCCGTCCTGCCTTCTTCCTACAACCCTTCTTTTGATTTCAGGCAGGCTGTGAGAGAAAAATTTAGGGCCAGATAGCATATGTCTTCTTATAAACCTTCACCAAGGCAACAAAGCAAAACACTTTGGTTGTGTATAGAGAAATAGCTTGGCACATTCTTGAACTCCAGAAAGTGCTTTAAAATAATTTGAAGCAGTTCTTAAAAATCATTAGTTCACTCAAAACTGGCGTCCACCACTCAGGCTCTGCTTTTTTGGTATTACTAGACCCATGGTGAAGACTGAAGTCTTGGCTTGCCATGTGGCCATAAAAAGCAGCCACAATGCCACCTTTCACGGGAAAATGCCACTTCTCGCTGACATTGTGAACACAGACTCATGCCCCTTAACATCCTCTTCTTCTTCCATCCCTCCCTGCACTCTCACTCCAGGGCTCAGGACTGGGACAGGGAGTGAGACAAAGTGCTTGAAGTCCTGCTGGGTGGCACCTGGAGCTGGAACTGCTCCCTTGTGCCTACAAATATAATTTCCAATTTGTCACATTTGTGTCCTGTCATGACACCACAGACACTTTTAAAAAAAATATGTATTTATAATACATATTTTTAAAAATAAAATATTTACAAATATTCCATCAGCTTAAATAAACAAGCCCTTTCATCAGGCATGTGTATTCAGGGTTAGTATAGACATGGAAATATCAAAGGGAGTGGTTACTCTAGTACTACTTGAGTAACATTGACCAGACTGACAGTGGTAAGTTAGAAATGCATGATTCATCCATAAGAATGTGCCTGAAACCAGATCTTTTAAAGCCAGGATTTTGTAAACTTAACTATAGATTTAAAAATATTTTTACTCCCTCAAACTAATATGGAATTTACAGAAATTAGCATACCAATGCCTATGTTAAATTTCCATGCTATTTAATTGCAATTTAAAAATGTTAGGGAAGATTATGTGAACTAATTAACTTTATAAAAAAAATTAAAATATATAATTAAAAAAGCACAAAATAATTATACTAAATTAATTTGATAATAATATTTCTACAGTAGTGTTTTCTGTGAAGTTTAAAATAAATGTATAAAGCTTATTATTCTCGGTTCATAAAGCATAGAGATATTCAGCATGGATTTTTGACTGATTAAAATTTTTGTGTAATTGGTAATTTCATTGAGTTCATTGACACTGCATATGTTTGATGACAACGGTTTGATAAAAATATCAGGTAGAGATGAAACCAAAGCAGGGCAAACTCAAGGAGAGAGCTTTGTGCAGTACCCTTAAAATGGGAAGATGATTGCTTCCTTGAAGTATTTAGGGATGTTGGTTTTCCAGACTCAGTACAAAAAGCCTTATTTTGCTCCTGGTTTGAGCTGCCATCTAACCTGGGTTCACCACTGGATTCTCCAAAATGCTGAGCATATTCAAGCATTTATGGAACAAATTCATTAATAACTGTGAAGCTCTTAACTAGACTGCAGTTTCTTTGTTTCATTTAATTATTCCTCAAAAAGGTACTTACTGTTCCCAAGTCTCTGTAACTTGCCAATTTCCAATGAAACAGGAGTACACAGAAAATACTCAAAACCCACTTGATATAATTTTGTAACACTCTAAGAAATAGTTGCAGCATATTCCTTCTCATATACAACTGCAATTATTAACTGTTTAATAAAAAGTGCAGCAATACAGCAGATTAATAGGTTTGCTTTCTAAAAGCCCACCAATGTAATGCTGATAAGGCTGAAGCAGCATTACAAGGCTACTTGTTTTGAGAACTTCAGGGCTGATCACAAGTAAAGCATGTTGTTAAGGGAATTATTCAAATGATTCTTAAACTTTGACAAGCTTGGGAGGGTTGTGAGTGGGAGTAGGAGGTGTGCATGTAACAATTACACATTAAAACAGTCATTCCACTGAATGAAATTCGGGGACCTCTGTGGTTCAGAGGATTATCCTGGCTTCATTCCTAAGTAAATCTTCCAAAATGTGTGTATGTTGTGAAGTTCTGAAAAATATCAGTCATCAATACAAACTTGTCAGTATTTAATAAATGGGTAAGTCTCTTAGGATTTTATTAACACTCAGTATGCTGCAGTTCACACCTGCACAGCTTGAGCTGTTCTTTCCTTGCAATTGCTCTTTTTTCCTGGTGGTGCTAAAAACATTAAGAAGGTTTTGCTGTTCTCTCTATTTACCTATTGTATGGAAGAAAAAGTAAAGGCATGGGAGCGAGGAGGAGAGAGAGTCTGCATGAAGCACATAAGAAAGAAACAGAAGAAACAGGGGAAAATATTCGGGACATAACAGAAAATAATGCATAATTAGCAAAACCAGGAATCCTGGACACATTGCAGAAGAGCATGGTGAAATCCATGACAAACACTTCAACCATATTAAGAGGAATAATACAGCTGATGTTAATTTACCATTTTTGGAAATTGATGTGACATCCAAAGTTACCTTAAGTAGTGCAGTGGTTGAAAATTCAGCCATTCAAAAGATAAGAAATACAACAAAATGTGAAAAGGTGCCATGTGTGCAACTGTTCTGTTGAGGTCCAAGAGACCTAAATCACATTGCCTCTCCTGCCCAGAGCCACTTCCCAGGCTGGTGTGACCACTCCCACACACACCTGGGTTGGCTCTAGAGTGCTACAGACATGGGAAACAGGGTCAGGATTCCTCCTTTCCTTTGGCTTTAGTCAAAACACCTGGTTGTTTTTATCTCTCCACCCAAAACCTTCTCTTCCCCTGCTCCTCTTAAAATTATCAGCTCTTTCTTGGGACTTCACCACACCAGAGAGGGAAAGACCATTTCATTAGATGAAGTTTAAACTGGTTTCTTCTCTATTTCACTGCTTACATTCTGATAACAGGGTTTACGAATCACCTTGGGACCCTTTGCCATATTTATCACAGGAACACTTGGGCCCAGGACTTTCCTCGTGCCACCACTGACACCAGAGCCATGTAAGCTGAAAAATTATGACAATCAAGAGTTTGTAAGTGTAGAACAACCCGGGGGCTGAGGCTGTTGCATGCTGGAGGTAGGCATGTGCTAGAGTTAGTTTGGTTTTTTCCCTAATCAAGAGTGGGTTGCCTGGTCTTTTCTCTACTCGTTCAGTTTAATGGGATAAAATAAGCCCTTGTTTTGAACTACAAGGAAAGGGAGATAGGATTTGGTGTCTTGTTTCCTTAGGTAAAAGAGGAAAATGCTTTTCTGGTAGAAGCAAAGGCCTCAATTAATATCTAAAGATGGTTATCAGGGTTTCTTTTTCTGCACTCACTGGGGAGATCAGAAGCACTCTGTCCTGGCTAGTGTAATAATGGTTTATCTCCCAGAGACCTCCCACATTCACAAAAAACCATGGAAGCTTGCCCAGCTGCTCTCACTGGACCCAGTGAGGTCATGATGTGGTTTTTTGCTTTAGTCAGGTATGAAGGCTTTCTGCAGGAGGTGGCATTCACTCCCCTGAAGATGACACGGGGCATGTTGGCAGGCCTGGCCTGAAGGCTAGGATGTCTAAGAAGTTGTCTCTATGCTCTCCCTCAAAAAAGGGCACAGTGAGATCCACAAAGTGAGCCCACAAAGGAAGCTCCCCTCTTGCAGCAGTCCATGGGGCAGACAGGCCCTTGGAGGTACCATGGAATTAAGTGGCACCCCAGAGGCTGCAGTTCAGACTGGCTTCCCTCTCTCCCACAGAAGTCTGGCTGATCCCATCAAAGGCTGCATGGCTGTGCCAGGCAGGAGAGCAGGTCACAGGCTGAGCAGGGTGGGGACCAGAGGTAAGAGGGGCCTTTCTCGGAGCTTCTGTCTGACTTTTGATGGTGATTTCATTGGGACTGGCTAGAGCACTCTCACCAAAGTATCTTAAAATTGCAGTTTGTAGGTTGCTGGAAAGTACCATAGGAAGTCCTAAACAATTAGGCTGCAGGCATTTTGGCTTGGAAGACAAAATTAGGTAGTCACCTTTTGATCTTCATCTCCCTGCAGAGGGCTAATAATGTACCACCTCGTCTGGGTGCTGTGCAAATTAATCCATTCCATTTGTGAAGTATCCAAATATTCTGACACTGAGCACAGCAGAACAGCCATCGAGAAAATTGACAAATCTCTGTTCTGAGGAGGGTTTGGATAGCATGAATTAAGTAAGATGTCTAAGGTCACATACTGAATAAAATAAAAGAAATTATTCTCTGTACATGAACTGAATGAGGGATAGATAACTGGGGGGAACATACCATCATGTAATGAAGGTCTGAATTGTAATGCACACAACAGAAAGTTACAGACAACCTTTGGCCTTCCCTTCTGAAAGTTTTGAATCTTTGACTTTGCAGCTTTAGTGCTTGGGAAATGCATTTCAAATAAATTTTGTTTTCATTCTTTTCCATGAGCCAGGTTACCTGGTTGAATTGCAACTTCTAAGGAGCCATGTGGTCTTTATTCTTTTCAAAAGAAGCATAGCAGGTCATTGGAGAAAAAAAAGGAAAGTAATCAATCTCAAAGTAATCTGGTTGTTAATATAATGATTCTATCAAACCCTAAATATTTCTTATATATTTATATCCAAAATCATATGATAAACAGAAAAATAGTAAAATATAGAAAATGGGATATAATAGGTAATATTTTATTGTTTTTCTTTATTTTATAATTATTTTATTAGTTTATTCTTTTTGTGTTGTGTCTCACCCTCTCTGTGTAAACAGAAATATCAGGTGAGCTCTGAAAGCAAAAGTTATACTGATTTAAGTGATTACCATTGCCAGTATATAGGATCATATAACTAAGGCTGATGCTTAGAATAAAGCTGAACCTGAGGATGTATTCTTAGAACAGTTTAAATAGATTTTGTTACTTTTAAAAGTTATATCTAGAATAATATTTTTGTTAAATTCAATTTTTTCTTTGTTTACAGTGGATTTTTATATAGGATCATATAACAAGGAGAGTTTTTTGCATTCAAGCACAACCCCCAAAAAGCCAGACTATCCCATTACTTCGAGAAAGATAGATACTAAGTTGCCAGAAATGTTAGGAAAATGGCTGAATCAAAAAGGGGAAAATTCCATCAGTTTATCCATCCCCTGAGAAGAACGCAGTAGTAGTTCTGGCCTTGCTGTGGAGAATTCATGGAATACAGAAATGTTAGAAATATTCAAACCATGGGAAGTATGTCAGTGGGAACTTTACCCTATTAGGCACTGATGAATGCATTCTTCCCTAAAGATTTTTCTTCCATGTGAGTTCCCTTCACCAATGTTCTTGTTTAAAGCTAAACACACATCCTTTAAAATGCTGCTCTCTTCCATTGGTCCAGTAATAACTTTTTTTTTTTTTCCCCTGGCTAATCCTATTTAGATTTTAAGATTCTAGGAGCTTATAGATGTCTAGAACAAAAGTTTTTTACTTTGGAAAATTTTGTGGCAAGTTTTTAAGTAACTGAATCAAATGTGTTAGATACTTCTAGAAAACCTCAGGTCTTCCTCTGTGGTTTTCTTTGCTAGGTAACACAAGCTACAATAAAATTTCCTCTCTCAATAGTACATGGGGTTTAATGAGGTTGCAGCTAAGAGGTATATCCCTTTTATTATAATATGAGCAGACTGTAAAGTCTGTCTGAAAAGATTAGTAGAATAGTGGCATATTGTACATCAGAAGTGACATCCTGAGATCAAAGGCAGTGAAACCGGAGTTATTCAGAACAGAAAGAATTTTCTCTCATACTTACAAAAAATGTTCCAGGTCTTCATGGCTCTTTATATTTTGTTGCTTAACTTCAGGAGACCTTTTGAAAAATATTTGGCATTGCATCAGGAAAAAGATCTTAACAGACGACATCCTTATTTTTCATAATAGTGATTAAACAAAAAAAGGTAAGTGTTGATATTTATTGAGGGGCTTTTTAAGTTAACAAGGAAAAAAACCCAAAACGAACAATACCTCCCAGAATCTGCTCCTCAAATCCCATTTTTTACAAATGGTAGACGGCACAATCATGCCAGCAGTGTCATTACAAAGGGCTCACAGCCTTAGAAAAGCATATATAAGTTTTGTAGACCACCTTTAAGACAGGGCTTCAAATTTGCAAAGTATGTCCAATAAACCCCTTTATCTTAAATCTTACTATGGGTTCATAAGACACGAGAAGTTTTCCTTTAAAAAGGCTGAGACCTCAGCTGATACATGCATTACAGTCTATAAATAAATAGACATTTCTCTCCATGTCCAGCAAAGGAAAAATATTGTAAAGAAATGTTTATAAAAATATGAGTCTAAAACAAAATTTTCAAGGTAATACTATAGAAATTGGAACCTTGAGAACAATTTTTATTATTTTGAGGTCAGCTCCTATGAAACTGAAATTACCTTAATCAAAATTATGTTGACAGCATTTCAAAAAGTTTCTGCCATATTTTTAATCAAATTATTTTAATACAGCTGGTTTTAATTTTTTATGCATTTAGGAGCAGGAGTCAACAGAAGATATTTTATTAGGTGGGTAGGAAAGTGAAGGATATCTTATATACCAAATTTATTCATGTGTGCTTATGCATATACAATGGAGTATAGAAGTCAAAGGCAGTTCATGAGAGATAATAAAACCTCATTTTGGGAACTGCTGAAAAAAATCTTAGGTTTTGTTTAATTAGCAATTAAAACATTAAAAGAAAAACAAACAGAAGAATTATGTATTTTCTGTGATCTTTGTATTGTTGGAAATGCAGAAACTTTATTGGTTCAAACTTCCTTCAGTATTTTGAGCAGATGCTGCAATTTAATCTCAAGGAAATTTTAAGAGTGTCTCTTCATTTTCCAAGAGAAGACCAAATGTTGCCTTCAGGCTCAGGAAAGTAAAATTCAGCCCCCAGCCCACAGACTGAGTTCAGGAAATCCATCTCTGAGGAACATTTGAAATGTTTGCAACATTCATTCTGGCAGGACTTTATTTAAAGCTGGTGAGTGCAGTTCAGGTAGAAAGACATGAAAGCCAGCCAATGCTCAATATTTGATCCCATAATTAAGCATCCAAATGTTTCAAACAGAAAATCTGGGCTTATTTACTTCATCTAGAATGAGGAATTGGAAACAAAGACCTGTGCTAGCATTCAGGAATGTATTTGATTTTCTTTGGCCTGATACCAAATTATTTGTTTTAAAATCTCCATTTTCTGTTTGTGAATGAAACTAGCTTATAGGTGTTTTATCTGATTTATTTACAATTCAGTAGGAAGGATTTGGAGATTAGATTTCTCTCCCAGAGAAAGTTATTACAGAGGAATGAAGCAGTTTGAAACAGAAATAATAAACAAGGATATTCATCTCAGCAATACTGATCTCACAGAAAATTATTTTATATATCTCTTTCTGGGCAATTCCAGAGAAAATGTTACTAAACAATACCCATTTTTTTACTGAAATGCATTTTTAGTATAAATATTTGGAGGTAATTAAAGTTTGAGCATTCGTATTGGGACTCAATCCAGCCTTGTGATGTTAATGCTGGTTAGTCTTCACCCAGCAGCACATTTTTAGGATGGCATCCTTAAATCATAGCCAAAGTCTTGCGACACATTGATGCATGCTTTTGAAAATTAGAATCTTCCAGAAAAATGAGCAGGAGCTGGCAACTCTTCTCATTGCAGTAGTCTGCAAGTATCAAGAGATTGAGCCCAGAATTTTCTGAAGAACATTTTTCTTTTGTACATTACCAATAGATTTTGAGGCTTTTGAAATTGTTTCCATTTAAAACTTTCCTTCTGGCCATTCTTTGGCCAACATTTTTTAGACTTAGTCTCTTCCATTTTTTTCTTGATTAAAAAAAAAGAAAATTCACTGTGAGAGAGATCTGGATAATCTTTAGAAATGAGACAGTCAAAGCTAGCTATACTATCTCTATACCCATCTATGCCTTATGAGATTCAAGGAAGTAAATAGTCCTTTCTGTGTGCACAGAGTTTTTACCAAGACACCCTGCATATACTTCGCTGCAGCAGCCCTACCAGCTCAAACTCATAGGCAAAGTTAAAGTCTATGAAAAAGCATTCCATGTTCCCATGCCAACCTGGAAGCAATTGATTCTTTCTATCCAGTTACTCACCCAGCACGGTAGAAAACCACATGCTCCCAAATCACTTTTTGGTGTTGTTTGAATCAGTTGCTTCCCTGTCACTGAAAAAAGCATCAACAAGAAGCTCTTCCCGGATGATGTTCAACAACTGTCCAAAATCACCAACAACATCCATATGAGGACAGCTCCCTTCAGAAGGTTTTTCAGTCTTTACAGTGCCTGCAAAAGACAAAAGTCATTCTGCCCTGTATGATCTGTACTTGAGTTGTGAGGAAGCTTTTTCTCCCAAGCATGTTTCTACCTGTAGCATTATACCTGAGAGCATCATCCTTTTCTTCCTCCTGGCCCTTTGAAAAACCAGATATTCATTTTCCTTTAGAGAGGTGTGTTGTCTCTTTTTGTACACTCTGGCTACTTTTTTTTCCATCACTTGGTAATGTTCAGTCTGTGTAAGGAGTAGTGTTAAATGGACATTCCTTGCATTTGCTTGGCTCAGGAAAACATGGTATACCACAGGAATATCACATTTGTGCTGCCAAGAGCTAACGAAGACATCCTGGAAAATCTTTCAGTTCAGCCTCTGAGACAGGCCAGCCATGCTGTAGAAATTGGTTGCTAATGCAAATTTCTGGTGGAGAGTAGAGAAATACTGTGGGTGATTCCAGATGCACTGCAATTCTTTGGAGTTACAGCTGTGAATATTATTTTAAACTTCTATGATGAAGGGACTCAGAGACTGTATGAGGTATGTTGTATCTGATAAATTTATGGAATAAGTGGTGTAGGAGTAAATGTATAAGCCAAATAAAATATCAATCAAAATAGATCTTTCTGTGCTTGCTAGTTTGGGAACACATTGTACAATAAACTTGGCTAATACGTATTTTAGTTGCTGTTTCTACCCTTTAATAAACTCTTTTGAGGCTGGTATGATTTCAGTTTTCCATTTCCTTACAATTAAGTGGACACAAAAAATGCTCAAGCAAACTTAGGATGACAAATATATTACCATAAAATATTAATAGTTTTGCCTGTCAGCAAGAAATAAACATGCACTTTAAACTACTTTTACTAATGTGTATACAGTTACTCAAAATGTATGAAAATCAAAAGGACAAACTAAAACTAGTGTGGAAAAACAAAACTAAAAGGCAAAGTTTTGATGCTGCCTGCCCTTTTCCTGTTATTTGTTTCTTTATCTTTCAGTTTCTTCTTATATATTTTGGGTAGAGATGAAGAGTTAAATAAACAGGGATTATTTGCCTCATTTATTCATCTTCCAGGGATTAATTTGTAATTCCAAATCCTGTGCAGATACAGGTTATTGAGGATGGTTCTGGAGAAGGAATTTGCCCTCTTCCTGTTAATTACCTACAAAACAACTATCAAAAATTAATTTGCTTCTTAAAACCACTGGAACATATAGCAGACACCATCAGGACTCTATACTAATCCAACACAGTTGGTCTTTGATGAGCATTCTCCCAGAACCCAGTGATTTGCAGTTGAATTGTTTCCAAGCCAGTGGTAATATCTTCATACTTAACCCTCTGTGGGCTTTCCTTCCATTAATTTGTTCAATTTTGACCATGTATACATTTTTAACAACCAAAGTTCTCTGGAAAGGTCTAAACATCATCTGTGCATTGTGTGAAGAAGGTAACTTGGCAGTTTAATTTCATGTCCTAACAAATCTTTGTATTGAGAGTATCAATAAAATTTCATTATTCATCTTCATGACATCCATACTCATCCCCTGGAGTACCATTTAAAAGTTTGTATCCTATTATCTCACTGCCAGACTTCTGCACCAAAGATTTGAGTGAAACATCCCACACTATTAGCAGCTCAGTTCTTTCACTTGGAAATTCATCTAAGATCCTTTGGGAATATTGCCAGATCTGGTAGTTGCTGTTCTTCTTGCTCTTTATTCCATAAACTTCTACCAAAATCTTGACTAGAGACAGATTTTCCTGAAACATCACATATGATCAAGCTTCTGCCATGGTGAGCTCTCTATACTCACTCCTTCACTGTGCTCACAGGTGGATATTTTTTTTTTCCTGAGGCTTATAATTTTAAAAACTATGCATCTTGATCCTCTGTTTGCTACACTGATGCTCCAGCAGGCTTGCTGCTTCTGATGTCTTTGAAAAACACTCTGTTAGTACTAGTGCCATTTGGAAGTTCGTCTCCTGTCTTGTTCTGCTTTTTCATGTGTATTATATAGAGTTTAATGATTTTTCTGGTTATTCTCTTTTGGGCACATTTTCAGCTTTTGAAGGTTCTTGCATCTAATAACTTTCCCTACCCTTCTGTTCAGCCATGCTGGACTTCTTTTTCTAAAATGGGATGCAGTTGGCCTGAATTCCCATATTGTGTCTTTGAAGAGCTTCTGCTGCTTGCCAGGGCTTTACCCTTAAACTGAGCTTCCTCCCCTGTATATAATTCTTGGCTTTGAAAATAAGAGGTTTGGCATTCTTGTTTATATATCTTCTACCACATTTGAAAGTTACAGCAATATTTAGGCCTTACACAGAGACAAAATCTATTCTTTAAGCCAGAGGCTCAGGGGCACCACACTCCATAGAAAGTGACAGACTGTTGAGTATCATCCCACAGACCTTTCCATATTTTATCATTCCATGGGCATTTATTGGATTGGATCATTCCATGATCAACTGACTATTTCTTCAACTTTGTATTACCTCCATGAATTTGATTTTTCCCTTATGCATCATTTCTGCAGTGTCACATCTGCATCTTTCTTCTCTTCTGCATTAAAATAATCAATGCACTCAGCCTTTGGCAGAATGGCAAGCTCTTCATATTTCAGAGTATCTACAAGAGAATAGAAAAACATACATTAATTTTCAGAAACACATAATTCAGAAATAACTGAAAGGCTCTTTGTTTCAAATTCAGTTTGGTAAGTGACCTCTATGAACAATATGTTCAAAATAAAGTAGTACTGAAGTTACCGTGGCTACTGCAGTCAAAATCATAGCCACTGACTATTCTAAAATCCATATATTGACCAAATATTGCACTCCCAAGGTAAGTTATCATCGTGGCTTGATGAGGGAGAGTTGGAAAATGACCTTTAGAAGATGTTGAGGAAAAAAAGAGCGAAATTGCTACCAATGTTATCTAGTGTCCAGCAAATACAAGGCCGATAGACAGCAGAGCAGAAAGGCCACATGACAATAAACATTGAGATAATCAAACACAACAAAAAATGACACTTTGAGTTTGAAGCCTGCAATTCATCACCATTCTACAACCGAAACACAAACCAGCAGTGCAGGGTGGTGACTAGCAGTGAAGGGACAGAATTTACAAAGACTAACCCAGTGTGAGAGTTCGGGGCTGTTTCAGTAATAGAGAAGGAGTATCAAGTACCATTAACATGTAATTTTAGTACTGCATGAAAACTGGTATCATCATTTGACCTGACAACCTTTCATGTCTTCCTGTGCCACTGTGGACTGAGATACTTGCAGTGAGCAGATGCAGTTAGGTCAAGCATAATGTAATTTGAAGCTCATTTACCACAGAGCAGTCCATGCCATCAAAGCTCTGTGATGAAAGCTGTTTTTCAACTAAAAAGCATCAACATTAAAGGTTTGTTACCAATTGGCACATGTAAATGCATTAAGGAAAAGCAGGAGAAGGTGGAATGACTATCAAGGGAAAGTGTGCACTGTGTGCTCTTGCTATGCTCTATTTGGACAGAATGTCAACATTTCAATCCTGCCTAAAAAGAAAAAAGAGGAAAGCTTAAAATCCATGCAGACAATTGCCCATAATAATATTCTAGGACATTCTGGGCTTGTCCCTTTGTTTTGTGTTCTTAGCTTGTTTTAACTGCTTTGTGCCCTGTGTCATCGCTAACAAGTGTGGAAGGAATATGTAAAGTACCACCAAATTTGGAAAATTAGCACATTATATCCACTCCAGTCATTTTGCTCTGATGTAAATCACTGCAGAAGGCACAAGATTATAAAGACTGAGCACCATTGTTATTTCCATAGCCTGACCTTAATATTAAATCCTATGACTGGTGAGTCAGTTTCTGTCTGGTGCTTTGACATTGGCCTCTCACTAATCATTCTGCACAATTCCATTAAAAACAATATATACTAAAGCAGGAAAATTACTTCTAGAATCAGTTTCTAGGTTCTCATTCCAAATCAGCATTGCAAAAAGTTCTACTGCATTTCAGTTGTAGAGACTGAGCTAGCTAATTACTGGCATGTTTAGTGCACATCGTTCCTTGGTTCATGAGATGCCCCACACTATAGTTGAGGAAGGATACTTGAAAAAGGAAGGGTCTGTGCCATCATTCCTCTGGTGATCAGCCAGCTATATGCTCACCTCAAAAAGAGCAGTGTGATTTATAGAAATTTTAGATTTGAATTGAATTTACATGGTTTCACAGCCAAATGCTTGATTTTGTTCCTGGCTGAAGCCAATGGGACTATTGCCACTGATCTCAAGGTGAACAGAGCTGGGCCACAAATGAAGGTTTAAGGCAATACTCAAGTTTCTCTTGAGGGTTCCATGATTCCAGTCTGAGCTTTCTCAATATCCAGTACAGCTGCACAAACCCCAAGGACTCTCAACACCTCCCTAGAACCAGAGCTAGAGATATTTCAGAATTACTTTCTCAGGGCTTAGTTAACACTTGATTATTAACACTTTTATTTATTATTAACACTTGATTGATGATTGAGAAAATATGGGACAAGATCTGGTCAGTGGACACCCATTTTCCAGTAAAACGCAAGCATCTAGAGCCTACAAGAACTTTATTTCATCTGTTCAGAGACAAAGTTGTTCATACCTACATTCTGTGTAATACCATAGCAATAAATGCACTTTTCCAGAAATTGGGAAATATAGATATCCAGGGTTATGTATGCCTGAGAGGTCTGAGAATAAAACCCCTGGCTGTGCAATCCACCAGGCTCTCTGCTCAATGATTTCCCCCCCACCCTGTGTCCCCCTAAAGCTGTGCCACTCTGCCATGGGTCTGGCTCTCATTTTTTTCCCAACTCTTTCTAACAATATTCAGACCAGGTAGCTCATCTCAACCCAGGACACATTACCAAAGATGCAATCTAGATAAGAACAGAGCACACCTCTGCTCCTAATACAGCATTTTCCAGGAGACACCTGCTCACCTGAATGCCTGTCTGTCTTCACCCACTGATGCTGGCAGCCCATAGTACAACTGCCCTGCCTTTTCCTGCCTCTCTGGTGTGTTTTGTTTGACTTGGGACCTGAAGTGGGTGGCACTGATTCTGTCTACGGAACATTCCTGAGGATTACAAGGGCTTGTTTCGTCAATGTGTATTTTTCCCCTCCTGTTACGTGGGAAAATTCTTCACACAAGCCTCAGTAATCCTTTCCTGATCAGAATTCCATTCAGATCTCATTACACTGGACAATTAGGCTTCACTTACAGTGTTGTGTTACTTTGCTACCTGATTATTTTTTCTCTTAATGAAGACAGCAATTTCAGAGTGTTTAAAGGTTCAATTACATCAATGGTGACACTTTTCCTTTCGTATCTTCTGGGTAGTCTTGAGCTAAGCAACAGAAACCAAGCCAGTCAAACTAAAACTAGTGTGGAGCCTCATATTGATAAGTACACTGAAATCTCATCACTCCTCTTTCTAAAATTCTTACTTTATTTATATCCATTAGGCTCATGGTTAGTCAAAGTTTTTGACAGAATGATGTTCTTAATTTCAAAGACATTTCACTCTTCTTCTTGTAGTGCCAAAAAAACCCCCAACGAACCACCACAGTGTAAACAATGTTCTATCCAAAAGATACAAAAACTTGACAATTGAAACAACCTAAATCTCTAACTTACTCTGACTAAAAATTCACTGTACATTTACTTGGCTCTACTTCAAGATTCAAAATAATGCAGAACTAGCACCTAATCTTTTAACTACATAAAAGGAATTCTCCCTCTTTGCCTTTACCAGGACTAGTGATGGCTGGGATTTTTAATCTCTTTTTTCAATTATCCTTTAGTACAAATCTAAATGTTTTATTTTCCCCTGTTTCTGGAGAAGAGGCCGGTGCAAGTTTCCTGATACAAATATTCCCAGATTATCAAAAAGTGAGGACCCAGATGCAGTTTTTGCAAATTTGCCTAAAACCTGCTCCAATAAAAGGTTCCTTTGAACAAAAAAAAAAATCAGAAAGTAGTAGTGACTTCTGTTTCCCCTCTAGAAAAATTTATGGTTGTTTTGAAAAGCCTCAAATACAAATATTTATCCAAAAAGCTAAATATTTGTATTTCTGGCAAAAATAGTCCAATTTTTGATGGAAAATAGAATTTTCCACAAAGGTGTGCACTTTGCATAGAAAACTGCTTTTTCTGTGTAAAAAGAAAAATATTCCAGCAACAGATTTTCTGTAGAACAGTGTTTTTGACAGAAAATTTGGAGCACTATTTATGACGAAGTAGGATAGGGACTTGGAAAAGACCTGTAGAAAATCGCAGCCTATTATTTGTGCAAAGCCACAGAAAAATCCTTTCAACTGGCTGATCATGTTCTATCTTGGAAAAAAAAATAAAATTCTTTGCCTTCATTGTTACAATATTTGTCCAGAATGGCCACCTGGATATGAATCTGTGCATTTACTCTCACCTACCTTAATCCACCCATTTTTCTGCCAAATTTCCTTTAGTCTACATAGTTCTTTTCCTGATGTCATATTTCATTTCAGTTTACATTTTCACAGGCAATTGAACCAAACGTTCTCTAAAATCCTTAGGTCTTCATTAATATGTTCTTTATCTGCTAAATTAATTTTTCTTGACTGCAGATTGCTAAATTTATATGCAGTGCTCTGGATAAGACCCGACCAGACTTCTGGTTGTTACCTGGCCTCATTTATTGCTTTTTCACTCTACAAGTTTCTGTCCCACGTGTCCTGAGATCACATTTACTTTTCACAGCCATGTCACATTGATATTCATATTTGCAAATCACACTGACTTGCATACACAGGACTTCCTGCTATTGTCCTTTAGCTTATGGTGGAAACATTTGCTTGTTTTAGCACATGATGTTCCATCTTGCTTTATTAAATTTCCAACTACTTTTTAGGACTTCATTTTCAGGTGATCCAGTTCTGTAGGATTACTACTGACAGAACCTTGAATTAGCAGCAAATTTTGTTTTGTCAAAAATGAAAATAATTACTAAAAGGAATAAAACAGGACCCCAGCCTGATCTCTGAGGAACTTTACTGCTATTTCCTTTTTTCCTCCTGTTATACATCAGCATTATTAGTCAGGCTTATTTAATCACATTTTAATCAAATAGATGTTTATTAAGCTCAATCAACTCAACTATTAATTTTTATGGCAGCATATAAAACATAATGCTGACAGCTATCTAGAAAAAAATCTAATGACTTTTCTTCATATAGAAAGACATTTACTTCCTTTTTCTCAGTAAAGTATCTTTTCATGCTAGTACTAACTCCCTTTGATAAATACTCTATTTTTCATTTGTCTTCCCTTCTGCACTTATTCTTGTCTATTCTTCTAAAGCCTGTTACGCCATTTTATCAGTTAAGTTCTGTAGATAGTTGTGTTTTCTCTTTAGAGTTTTTTTGGAAGACCTATCCTTTACATTAAATTGTGAAATAAATTAAAATAAAACCAAACATTCTAACCAACCATTACAAAACCTCTAAAACTGAATGGGAGAATTTTCTTCTCATTGTATCAGAAGAAAAAGATTTGATGTTTTCATGTCCAGTAAACTCTCAAAAAAAAAAAAAAAAAGAGCACTGACCAAACCTGGAGCTTTGAAACAAATTAGAGTTAAAATTACATTAGCCAATTAGTACTTTCCATTATGCCAAACACCCAAATTATTTATTTTAAATTTAACCTATAAATTTAAAAGATCAAGTTCTACTTCACCTACACATGTGAATGTAACTGACTGCCTATTAATTTAATGAGTATAATAAGGATTTGAGCATAATGGAAATCAGAAAAATTGGATAACCTGGCTAAGAAATTGAAAAGGTTCATTATACAAAAGGGATCTCTCTCACTCTTTTAAAATTACATAGAAGTCTTCTAAATTTGAAGGAACGAAAGAACAAAATTGCATACTTTACACTAAGTACTGTAGACTACATTTTGTGTTCAGTGAAAAGCACCCTGTGCCATTTTCTGACTGTGGATTTCAGTGACAGACTGAAACTGTAACTGAAACTGAGGACAGCTACAGACATCACTTTAAACAAGCTGTTCAACTCCTGAACTTATCAAACCAGACAGAAAAGTGCCTTTGTTCTCAGTGAATTTCTTTGTATTTGTGATCTGCAGAAACACCTTTGTGTAGCCAAGCTACCTGCACATTACAGAAAGAGCTCCAGATGGTTCTTCATTTCTGTGTTGCTGGTTGGGAATCTCTGCCTTGGGGTGCAGTTGGTGTGCTGACATTGGAAAACTGCCACTTCTAAAAACAGGCCACTGCCAAAAAGCATTTGGTGCATCAGTCTGAGCCTCACCACTAGAAGATGCACCCTCAGCTACATCAGAAAGTTCCTCTCCATGCTCAGACACAGCAGGGCACTGTTGGAGATGCTCAGAGGGAGGAGAATGAAAAGCTGAGGTGACCCACTTGAGGACAGCCTTTCCTTAGAAAACTCCATCTGCATGGTGTTACTTCTCTGCCTAGAAAACAACACAGGATTCAAGAGATTCTGTGGACATAATACGATCAGTAATGGTGACAAAAGTTTAGAAGAACCTCTGGACACCATCTGGATCTTCAGATAAAACACAGAGAACCTGCATTTCATTTTCTCTTTATTCAGAGAACCTGAATTTCATCTCCTCTTAGTGCAGCTGCAATATTTGATGCAGGAGGGTTGGACAGTAGCATCACAGTGCTGCTTCTCAAAGGATGGTGCTGCAGCCACATGTCCCCTGGAGCATGGCCAAGGTCTGAAATTCCATTGTCATGAGCAGGACACATACTGTTTGCCCCACTCAGGCCTGGAACCTTCTTTGTTTTATTCTATTTGATCGTTGAGATAGGCTCAGTAAGATCAAGTGTGTTAATAATTACTGATACTAAAATTTCACAGAACTTAAATTTTCTCCAGGACAAAAGATCCAAACTGCATATACATTAGGCACAACCTATTTTCTTGGAAACCCTTTCTAAATCTATTTCCAGGGCTGATGGGATCTTTCCTTAAATAGTTGGGCTGCAGGAAAAAAAAAAACAAAACAAAACCAAACAAACAACCTAACAAAATGCAGAATGACAGTAAGAGAGTGCCTTTGGGAGATTTAGGAATATCTGATGAAGACTTAGTATCTTTGAAAAGTGTGAAGACCTAGGAAGAGCACTCCTTTGGCAATGAGACTTAGTACAGCATTCCACATTAACTTTCTGCAGTCTGGAAAGCAGGGCTCAAAACACATGAAACAGCTCGAGCAGCTCAAGAGACAGCCACTCTTGAAAGAGCCACAAGAAACCTTGTAGGCATGCTTTGAGGGAAACCCTTCAAAACTTTTCTTGCAGTTTAGGTATTTCTGGCAACAGCATGATATGCATTATGCGAGCAATAATTGTTAGATGACTGAACAAAAGAAAAGACCTTTGAAACAATGAAAGCAATGAATTTGGAGTCTTTATACAAAGAACAAAAACAAGAATTGTGAAAATACAAATTTTCAAAGTATCTTGAACTCCATCAACAATTTAAACAAGAATTGAGCTCAGAGGGGATTGGTGTAACTACTTCACTCTGGAAAGTCTAAATCAGCCTTTTACAGCCAGCGCTGTATTAGAGGATTCCAAGCAGACGGATGGCCAGGCAGCAAGTGCTTGTTACTTACAGCTCTACTGGCATGTACCTTTCCTCAGCAGGCAGACTTTTCCAACAGTGGAATTGATGAGAAGCTTTTGGGTCCTGAATATGTTGTGAGAGAACAGAACTTGTCGTACCTTGGCACTGCCTGCCACTGTGTCCACTGCCTGTCACTGAACTTTCTATTTCCACTTTTACTGCCCTCTGAGGAACACCCAGGCTCGACTGATCCAAACTCATATTTATTTCAGTCAAAATGTATTTACTTCTCTACCATCTCTATTGTGATGAATTTCTATCCATGTTTGGACTCCATTCTCTCTGTGTGCTTGCAGTCCTGTGCCTCATGGATAGTTCCATAGCATTTTTCCTTGTAATTTGTCAGTCCCCTCTTTGACATGTCATCAAATCAACTCTGTTTGAATTTATATGCCTCCTTTGTTTTTTCATAAACCTATCTGTTCTTCTCTGATTAAGAGTATCAGCCTCATTTGTACTTACCTCTATATATCAGCAGCTGTTGTATTAGTTAGAATAGTTTGATTCTTGCTCTTTTCCTTTTTCATCTGCAGTAACACAGCACTGAACTGTGATATGTTTAAGTGAAAAGAACTTGAACCATAATTTCTGGACTTCATCCATCAAGAATTTGTTTTCTTAGGAAAAGAAAAGCACTTAACTATATAAAACCAAAAATATATTATGAGTAATAAATACACTGGATGCACCGGAATATTTGATGCATCTTTGTCATCTGCTGTCTCTTTCATATCAAAGAGTCACTGGGAACAGCAACAAAATAATTGATGGTAGTAATTATGAGAAATAATTGATGGTATTTCTTTTCACCTAAAAATGCTGATTCATTGAAAACAAAACATCAGAAAAATCTGACTCCATACAATCTTCTGATAGAACAGCTGCAAGTTTCAGAACTTCTTTGCTAGTTCTAGGATATATGGACTACTAATACTTGAGATATTAGTTTCTGTCATTCCACAGAAGGAATAATGATGTCAGTTCCCAAGACTGTTTCTACACAGAACGTTAACAGTAATTTGTTAATTGGTTTCCCAGGCTACTCAGCTTCAACAGCCTAATGAATCATTTGCTTGAGGAATTAAACACTGGGGTTTGGTGTCTGGCAACTCTTGTGTCCTCAGCTGCTGGGGCAGCCCAGCTGGGGGACAGCCTGCCTGGTGGTTCCTCTGCACAGGGACTGCCCTGGGGTTTATTGCTGACGAATCTGATGAGCCTTGGCATGTATTAATTCCACTCATGAGAAAGATTGCTCTCTTAGCAGGATGCCAATCATCTCAAAGGGCAAGAAAGAACTTCTAAAGAGAGAAGACAGGAAGGATTTTCCAAAGCCTTGCAGTAATGGTAAAACATCAGGTTCTCAGGAATGATAAAAGAAATGGGTTTGAGAGTTATTTCTGAAAGACTGACAGCTCTTAAGACACTGCAAGGAGCACAACCAGACTGCCTGCGTCAGCCGAGAGCCTGAAGAGGAATCTCGGACACCGGTCTCAGGAACCAGAAGGGATGCACTGTGCAGTTCTCCATGTCTAGGAGCTTTGACCTGAGAGCTTGCCTGGGAATCTCAGAGCTTATGGCATAACCAGTCTCCTCTGCAAAGCAGGTGTGTCAGGAGTAGGTGCAATCCGGCCTTTCAGTCCATCTGTCACATACAGATCAAAGCTAATCCAAAGAGGTACTCTTTTCTGCTACAATGAGAATACTTTCATTACCTGACAATATACCACCCTAAAATTTTTTATTTCTATATTAATGTTTCCCTCTGCTCTCAGCAAGCCGGTTATAATATTGTTTATTAGTTTGTAGTATTTATTTTTTATTAAATCAAAGATGTGATAATCATGTATTTCTTCTTAATATATGAAAATAATTTTTGCATATGCATTAAAAAATTAAATTCTCTTTAGCTTTTCTCATAGAGGTGTGCTTTGCTTTTAGCTGGTTATTTTTGGGGGCGCTTTGTAGGAGAGTTTTATGCTGCCTCCTCTGTCCCTTTTAATATATTATACTTACATTACAACACAAATTAAGTCAGTGGAAAGGCAACTCTATTATATTCCTATTCTCATCTAAAAGCCAATATAGAAATGCTTCTTTTTCTATAACATAAGTCATGTGCTAACATGTCACTTAGCTACGTTCTTTCTATGTGAGGCAAACCGCAGATCCATGCTTGATTGAAACTGCCCAGCAATAACATGGAGTTGCCTCAAACTCTTGGTTCTCAATTGAGACCTTGGAAAAAAAAAAAAACCAAAAAAAAACCAAAGAACCAAAAAAAACCAAGAAGTTGTGGGGAAGAAAGATTTGGTAATACAGCTGTTGCCCTGCACAGTGGTAAGACTGACCCTGCCAGGGATCCCTTCACTCACCCCTCACCGTTTTTGGTGCGTGCCTGGCTCGAGGGTGCTGTGCTCGATGCTCTTACTGCTTTCACCGGCAAAAGCCACCCCAGGGCGGGCACCGATGCGCAGCCGGGACGGGCACCCCGGCTCCCCGGGCATGTGTCACGGGCAGAGGGAAGGGCTCTCCGGCGCCTGGGAGCGGGCAGCGAGGGCTAAGGGGCATCCAGCGCCCGGCAGCAGCCCGGGGGTGGCGGTGGGCACCTGCGGGGCGCAGCGATGGGCGGGGGGCGTCCCGGCTCAGGGCGCTCGCACCTCTTATGAGGGCAGCGCCGGCGGCGGCGAGGGAGGAGGAGGAGAAAAGGAGGGCGAGGAGAGGGGCTGTGGAGACACGGGCGGGCGGGCAGGAGCCGGTGGCTAGAGGAGGAGCTCCGCGCNTGCCGCCGCTGGCCCCGGGCGGGGAACGCCAGGGGAGCGGGCGCGCAGCCCCGCCGGGACCCCCGGCTCTCCCCCCGCTCCTCCGCCGCATCTCCGGGCGCGGTCCCAGCCCCGCGGAGCCGCCGCTGGATCCCCGCAGCTTTCCCCGCGGCCGGTGGACGCCGCTGGTTTGCGAAGAGTTTTCGCGGAGCGCTGCCCGGGAGCGGTCCAGGGGCCGCCGGCCGTCATCGTGCAGGGACAAGCTCCACGTCCACAACTGCTCAGTAATAGGTACAGCGGGATTGCCATCTATAAAGTATTCAGAATGTTGAAGTGTTCATTAGGGCGCCTGCTTTTATTATCTTTATGTTTTTCAAGCGTTTCTTAAGTAGTTTGCAAAAGTCAGTTGCATTGATGGAAATATGATACAGATACACACACACACACAAAAAAAAAAATTTAAAAGCCTTCTAAAGTTTTTGTTACTGTATAAAACCAGAAGTCGGGAAACCATACTTAAGGTGAGTGTAAGCTGCTCATCAGAGGAAATGATTATCCATAAAACTGCTGGTCTAGATGGTTTAGAAATTGTTAAACTGCCTAAAACGCAGAGAAACTCCTGAGCTGGATTTCCAGCTCACTGAGCGCCTTTGCATGCCATTCTGTATTCTTTGATGACAAAGGATTGTTACCTACGTTGGTTAAGCAGAGGGAAGAGATGCATGAACAGAGGTCCTAAAAAGTGGTGAGTACCCTCAAAATCTTGCTGTGTTTCAGGAGTTGGTTAGAGCCATGTAGTGTGGAGCCCTAAATCTCTTTAGCTCTGTGACGTCCATCTGAACGAACTGGATGTGTTAGAACAAAGTATGGTACAGTTTAACAACAAATGTATGTTTTCAAATTAATCTTTACTATTAATCACTGATATTTCAAAGGTACAAGAAAGAGAAGTTGTTTATTCAGCAGGCTTCTTAATTGCAGTAGCTAGTTTGACTTATAATGTTAAGATTTTTATTTACTGACCCTTCTTTTCCAAAACCCAGTAATTGTAATACTTCTTGATGAGTAGAAAATCCACTGTCAGTTACTGAATCTTTGCACTTGGAAATGAAAAATAGCCAAAAATGTGTTCTGTGTAAGGAAAGTGCTATTAACAACATTATGTATACATGGGACTTTTACATTTCATGACCACTATCTGCTAAAAAGATTATACAAGACAGAAACTTGGAGACCATCTCTTTCTTGGTAATTACAAGTGTGAGGCGTAAAGATGAATAATTTCATTTATTGAGGATGTGGCTTCATTTGAACTAATCAAACTGTCCCATCACCTGCACTAACATTTCCAGCTTTTCCATTTGCCACCTCCATGTCTTCCTCTGTGAGGCTCTGACTGCTTCTCTGAATTCAGCTGATCCCAGTACAACTTTCCAGGGTCTTGTTTCTCTCCCCAGTACTGCTGCATTCCTGCCTTTTCCCATGAACATGCATAAACTTTTCTGAAAACCAAAGAACTGAGGGCAGGATTTTGAACCACTAAAGGCATTAGTGCTTTAATTTTTAGGTACTGGTGTTTTCTTCATCAAATAATCATGCTCTGGTGCCTTCAGAATATAAAATATACATGGTGGAAAAGGGAAGAAAACTGAATTTACCATGCCAAAGAGAATGAAGTTTGATAAATTTTCATGTTCTGTGATTTGTATTAAACTTTCAGCTCCCTAACTTACTACAAAAGGGGAAAAAAAAGGAAATGTATCTACTCTCCTGTTTCAGTTTTGGTTCAGAGTTTTTCTGGAGAAAAAGATCTGATGGCACAATATTGAGGAATGCACTAGAAAGCTAAATGAATGCTACAGGAAAAAGCCAGTACTTTATTTCAACATTTTGTTCTGAAATGTCAATGTGTAAGAAGCTAAAATGGGCATCAAGTGTGAAAAATGCTGAGCACATGCTTGGGTGGAATCTATGCCAGTTAAAGCTGTGGCTTTCGTTATTGGTAGTTGCATTCTTCATGGAGCATTTTAATTCTAGTTTCGAGATATAATCTGTTTGTTAATTTAACACAGGTGAATGGTGTCCATCCAGAATGCAGATTTCAGCTGGAGATTCACAAGGAGGAAACCAGGTGCATGGAACTTCTAAAGAATGCAAAGCCAGTGGACTACAAAGGTAAGAAAAACTGTAATGTAGAGAGAACTGTAGTACTGAAGATTTTCTCTCTTTACCTTCTTTACTGTTGTGCTTGCAGTTTCCAAAGTTGTCTGAACTGTGCTTGGGACTTTACAGGGTTGTTTTTTTGTTTTTTTTTTTTTTTTTTTTTTTTTTTTTTGCATTAAATGTAGAGCCGCAGCCGCCATGTGGTGAGAGGTGTGCAGGTGCTAAGAATACCCTGGCTTGGCCACCAGCTGGGAGGAAACACATTCTCACGAGCTGAGATGCTGTTGTGGTATTTTCTGACTGGCAGAGCAGCTGCAGGCTGGTGACAGGACCAGCAGAAAGAGCAGATCTGAGGGAAAGCTGAGAGCCTTGGATCCAAGCATCTGTCCCTAGATGTGCTTGAGAGTAAGGCAGTGGCTGGAAGGATCTCCAGACTTCCCAAGTAGACAATGTTTCAGGCTGAGGATCAGATTCACACCCAGAGGACCATGGAGTCGTGAAAAGGGAAAACCAAACACTCACGTTACACACAAAACTCTGTTACTTTGTTGTTTTAATTTTCTTTCTGCATAGAAAGAGAAATATATAGTTAGTGATACATCAAACTGTAATTTAATGGAAGGAAGAAGAATAGTAGATCAGGGGGTTTTTTTAGGTTTTTGGGCTTGGAATATGTTTAATTTGGGATTTTGTAGGGTGATTTTTTAAATTTAGATTTTTGTTAAATTTCCTTCATACATTTTCATGTGAGGAGGAGAAAGTTTATGGAAAAAAATTACATTTTTCTTGTAAGGTAAAGCTGCTGGTAAAGCCATTTGTTCAGCAAGAGAAATAAAAAGGTGACAGATAAATTCAGATTGTCAATATGTGGTTTCTTTGGGCTTTTTGTGTTCATTTTGTTTGAAATGCACTCTGAAGATGATTATGGGACCTCAGAGACCTGCCATCTGCAGTGCTCTTTGAGCATAAACATGACTCTCAACTTATGATGCTTTTTCCACCTCTCCTCAATTTAAATATGTAACTTTCTCAGTGCATATTCTAATAATAATTTGTATAAAATTTAAAAAAATCAAGGGATCATCAATAGTTTCTATTTTATTATAATTTCTCCATTAATCAAGATCAGTAATTAAAAAAATACAAAATCTTAGTGGAATAATTACTCTAGATTTCTGGCTTTTATTTATATATGAGTGGTGAAGAGAGATGGCTGTTACATAAATAACACTAGAAGCCAGATGGAGAAATAATTAGTAGCCCCACTTAATGAATTAAATCATGAACCAATAAATTCACTGTTAGCTGTTACATGGCTTTGAAAGGCAAGCTTTCCTCAAGATACACTTCTGTGATCCGAATGCTCCAAGGGTATCTTTGTGATGCACACCAGTTTTATTTTGGGTTCCTTAGTTCAAGAAAGACATTTGCTGTCAGTATTTTCTTCCCAGCCTCTTTTCTCTGGAAGAGGGGTGCCTCCTGAAGGCAAACTGCTGTGAAAAAAAACTCATGTCTTGGAAGGACAGAGGATGCCTGATGGTGTTGATTCAAACCCTGTAGACAGTGGCAAAACAGCAGTGAAAGGATTTAGATATTCTATTGAATGTCCATCTGAAACGAAAGGAATATTTCATTTTGTCGGAGCGGAATAAAGCTCCTGTGGTGATGAAAAGTGCATGTTTAATACTACAGGAGAATTTGCTTCTGTTAAAGTTACCCTCACCAAGAATCTCCAGAGAGTATCCCATGTTAAATATATGCATTTACATTAAAAAAAATAGACATTTTCTGTGTGTCCTTATTTTCTTAGTAACCTCTCTATAATTATACAATGAAGAAAGGACTGTTTTGAACAGTAATATTCTGATGGCTGATAAAGAAGAATTACTAATGGATACTGGCAAGCTGGAACTAGTCCAGGTTGTAGCTCTACATGTAACTTGTAGTATATTTGAAACACAATTCTTTACAATAAATTCCAAATGTTATTCCTGTTTTTCCTGAATGGGAAAGGTGGCTGTACAGTCCTTGTCATACTTCTTTAACTTTAGTATTTGCTACCTGACTTTAAAAAGCTGTTAATAAAATCTTGTGAAGGTGTAGTCTTGAATTTGGAACTAAGGGTTCCCTGAGATTTTCCACAGAAGGCTTGGACCTCCATTATCAAAATCAGTGGGAACATTTTCATTAATTTATTGGGAACCTGGGAAACCTTCACACCTCTGTGTCACATACTCCAGAATTTGGCTGTCGTGCACAGTTTCTGCATTTTGGAAGATCCAAATTGTGTGGGACAAGTGGTTTCTTCTTTGATTTGGATGGCAACTATGTACTGAATATCTGATCTAGTCTTCTCAGCTCCCCTTAGGGAGATAAAAAGGATTCATTTAAAGGCTACTGGGATTTCTTTGACATGACAAAATCATCTTACACCTGAGCTCCCTCAAGACGTGGGCTGAAGAATTTTGCTGAGTACTTTTTGCATTGCCCCTAAAATCACTGACTGTGAAGTCTATGAAGTATTGTTTACTTCATGACTTAACAAAGCAGGAGCTTGTTTCACAAAGAAATACTTTGTATAAAGACAGGGTAAGTATCCCTTGAACAACGCTAAGGATGTGCTAAAACCAAAGGACCCAGTTGGTCTAAATTCTGTTCCTCTGCCAATGTCAAACTGTGAGCCTCTTGCTTTGCGCCCTTTGGGGAATTTTCAGCCATTATTAGCACATAGTTTTCCATTAGTGGACAGCATTACACTCCATTTAGGGAAGAAGACACTCTCCAAAGACCTGTGGCAGTGCTTTCTTCTCTGTAGTGCTCTTTAGAACATCTGGTTGTTTATTTTATGAAGACTGCATTAGCTTCTATCCACATTTGGTGTCTCCTTTCCTCCTATAATTTGGCCCCCGAGGTAGGGATGCACCTTAGCTTGAAGCCTAGGAGGTTCTCCTATCTTTGTGCACATTTCTTTATTTTTGAAGGGCAGATGAATTGCATTCTAACTAGCTCATAATAGCTTCAGATTTTGAGATCTATATGGAGAAAAGTTAATATGTTTTTAATCTGCTATCTATGACTTGTCTTTTTACCAAAACAAACAAACAAACAAAAAAAAGGCAGTTCCCAAGAAAATAGATTGAAAATAAANGTTCTTAAAAAAAAATCCATTGTGAAAAGAATGAAGTTTAGGGATTTTTGATTCATCTTGGACTGAGTGGCTGCACAGTTAAATGTGTCTTTTCAGATTTTGATTTCCAAAATATGTTTTTGTGAGACCCATATGTCAGACAATGTTTTTAATTTTAGATATGGCATTTTAACTTTGAGGTAGAGATGGAGACAAAAAGAAAAATGGCTTTGGAAAGAATTTCATAAAACTCTCAAAGAGAAGCTTCATAATGCTGCTTGTAATAGGAAATTAAAAGAGACAAGATACCAAAATGATGCTCTTAGTTATTCGTACGTTTAAAGCAAGAGGGGCCAATATTGCTGTGTAATCCAATCTCCTGAACTGCGCTGTCAATAGAATTCTCGTCAGCGATTCCAGCACTGAGCTCATGATCTCATGGAAGAAACAGAGCTGTTCAGAACATTGGGATGAACATTCAAATGTTGGACCCGTGGCAAGTTGTCCAGAAGTTAAATTTATCTGACTAGTTTACCTGTTGAGGTTGTTTTTCCAGGAAGAAAGGTGCATATTTTGTATTTGCATACACCCCCACACCTCTCTCTATAACCACCCCCACCTGATCACTCTGTTAGTAAATAGAAGATTGACACAAAGCCAGCTGAGGCCTTTCTTTGGCTGTGTGAAAAGGAGTCTTTTTTCATGCTCCCTGTCTCATCAAGGTCTTGCATCAGGTTTTGTTGAGTTTTGAAGCTATTTTCTCTGTAAAATGAGTCAGTAGTTCAGACTGCAGTGGTGACGACAGTCGTCTGAGGTAGCATCAAAGTAGAATTAAATGAAGAGACCCCACCAGAGAACTTCTTTCATGCAGCATCAGTAACTCTTGGAAGAACAACTGTAGCTTTCCAGAATCTCTGTGCTGCTGCTTTTCCAGCTGTAGTACAGATACAATGCTACTTTTTTAGTTCACACTTTTTTTGCTTTGAATATTTTTATGTTTTGGCTTATACTGATTGAAGTGTCATTAACGACACCACATAAAACTGACCTTTATGGTATTGATAATATCAGGGCTTTGTGCAAGCTGTACTTAAATATATGTAGGCAGAAGAGAGGCAGAACTTTGAATTTAAAGGAGGCTGCATGAGAAAGGTGAAAAGGAGCCTTGAATGAAAGGAGTAGCCTACTGAAAAGTAACTAACTGTGAATAAAATTGTGAAGACGAAGAAAACATCCTAACCAGCCTCATTCAAAAATTTCACCTAATAAAGTTTATTAAGAGTCACAATAATGAACCCTTTTGGAAAGAAGAGAAGTACCAGGTGTCCACAATGATTTTGAAGACATGAAAGTTCTGCTCTACCCAAAATGTAAATAGAAACTGAGCAGTAGACATTAATATATTGCATTTGTAGCCCCAAAGAAGGAAAATGCACAGCCATAAGTGAATTTATTGTATTTTCCAAAAGATTCTGAAGGAAAAACTGCCCAGCCTAGTCTTACACCTCTGTCCTGATAAAGACAGCTATGGCCATGGCAGTCTATTCTCCATGGCATCCAAAGCTGAAATACCACAAGGAAGGAATTTTGGGTATCAAAACACTGAAAAAAGTTTCAGCTAATACAGCAAATAGCTCACGGGTTAGGCATAACATATATTAGCAGGAATGTATGGTCCAACTTCTAATAGAGACTTTTAATATTGTGTGGTGGGGTTTATATGAACAGTGGATTGATTTTTAATGGTAATTTTCAAGAATCTACAGTGTGTCAGATTTGGGGCAACGTAGAGTTGAAGGTACCTCTTACAGCTTTGACTATACGAACATTAATATACTTGCACAAGAGTAGAAAATTATGTTTTTATGGTAAGATTAGCATGTTGTCCAGTCATAGCAAAATAAATGCTCTTGTCTACAAAGGACATTTTGAGTATTTGCAAAGCAGGATTTACTTGGAAAATTTGCATGAAAAATTGTTTCCTTTTTTGAGAGAAGTTTTTTTTCAAAGTTTCAGCTGACAACTTCCATAGTTTCTCAGAGAACCCTAAAAATATTTAAATTACATTAAGTGTAAAATTGGCCAACAGTTTTTTGATTTTCTAAAGGGAAACTGCTCTTCAGAAGGAAAATAAGACATTTCTTCTGAAGCGTTTAATTTAGTGAAAATCCATAAATCCCTCAGAAACAGTATTTTTGCCATTCCTGGTAATAAAACTGGCTTTTGAAGAACCTATGAACTGCAAATATTTTAGGTTAATATGAGATAAACTCTATTGGTTTCACCATTCTGTTTAAACTAGTTAAATACAGTTCTGCTTTGCTTCCAGTTTGCTAGCTTACTTCTTGTGCAGCACTTCTTTTTCATTTCTTTTTTATCACTTGTGTGAAAATGCAGAAGGAATGTCAGTCCATATATGTTCATAATTCCCAATGCAACCTAAGTTCCATGCTGTGGCACACAGATCTGCAGTCCAGAAATCATTGCCCATAAGAGGTGAGATGGCTCCTGCTCTGCCAAGTTATGTACAAAACCCAAAACATTGAAAAATAAACCCTAGGCTAGCTGTCGACTTTCTGACTCATTTTCAAAGCACTCTGTTATTTTTTTTCATATTTTATGCACGCCTAGACATTTGTTAAAAATGCTAAACTTCTCTTGGAAGTATTCTCTTGGAAGTCTCGTTGTATTTTTAAATCCAAATACAAAGTGCCACCTAGTGGTAATATATTTATGAAATGTGTCTATAAACAAAATTTTGCTGGACAAGCCCCAGTGTTTCACGTTTTTATAGACAAAGAAGCACACATAGGTAAGTGAACTTGTTGCTCAAAGACTGGATCTCAAAAAGCAGGATGATGAATGGGGTGGCAGTACTTATGTAAGCTGAAGAAAATGGGAAACTAAATGGAGTTTGTAGTCTGTTTCCTTTTATTATGAACTATCTGCAAATGCATGACAAGCATTAAAGACAAGACATTCAAATAAAGCAAATGATCTCATTGAAACAAGCTAACAATAGCATCTGCAGTATCCTCTGGAGGAACAGGAGAGGGGAGCAGCAGAAGAGACTTTTGGGCGAGTCACTGAGTCTGTCTTTGACTGTCAAAGGTTTTTGGGAAAGTTTGGTTGTTTCCATGGATGTGACACATCATAGAAATAAGTGGTGCAAATGAAGAAATTGAAAAGGAGATTGCAGGCTGTAGGAGTGTTTTTCTAAATACCACAGAATCAGGGATGAAGAACCTATTTCCTTTTGCCTTTGCTAGTTTTATTGTCACTTGTTAATGGTCTAACCCCAGGGATCAAGCCAGCCCCCACAGACACTTGCTCACTCCCCCACCAGCAGGATGGGGAGAGAACTGTGAAGGTAGAAGCTGGAAAATTCTTGTGTTGGGATAATGATAATTTAATAGGGAAAGCAAAAACCCACTGTTCAGCAAAATCCAAAACACAGCCCTCTATTAGCAACTGTAAAGAAAAATTATTCTATCCCAGCCAGAGCCAGCCCGTAAATAATATATATAAAGACTATATAGACATGCAGAAAAAGCAAAGTTAGCACAGATCTAAGCTGGACTGACTTTCTGTGTGTACATATCAAAGTGAAAGGACAAAAACACTCAATGCTTGAGAATTTATTGAAGCACAGTGCAAACATGAAGACTAAATCCAGTAACGAACATAAAAGAAAAGATATGCATATTCAAGTACATCTGGGTATTCAGAATATTTTTAAAATACTATAAATAAAAATTACAGACATTATATGAAATAGACATTGGGACAATTAAAGTTTTGCCTTAAAAGTGAGCTACAGAAAGAAATAGAAAGTTAGCTATAGAAAGTATCATTTTACTGCTAAAACTGTTATGGGAACTAAAATTTAAAACCTTATTTAAACCTAAAAATATTAATATTTTTTATCTTAATTGATTAATATCCTTTAGAAACAGCAAGACACAGGCCTATATATGTGGGAGATGGGTAAAATTTCCAGAAAATGAGACTGTAAATAATGATTTTATGAGTGCTGCACTGATGGATGACAGTCCAGAAATCCTAATACTAATTGAATTAATGTCTGGACAGAGAGTTGTAGAGAGTGAGTAGAGAGAATACTAAATTTGACCAATTTAGATATTCTGTGTAGAGAAACAGGAAGATTTAGCACAGCATTTACCACACCTTCACTTCCCAACAGTGTGGTATTTAAAGCATCATGGACTGCTTTGTGGTCACTGGAAAGGAGCAGGGAGCAATTAACCTGGCCTAATTTCATGTGTTTTAGGATGAAATCAAGTTAAATGTGTCCCACTTCTGCATAAGGGCATGTTTTCCAAAGAGAAAGAGAATAAATGCAATATTGTTAAAAATCTGTAGTAATTGGAAGAAGGGAGCAATAAGGAAAGGTGTGATTTGGACGCTTAGAATGTGCATTGTTGTTCAGCATTTTTCATTCTAGCAGTAATTACACCAGTAATACTATTTCAGCACTCAGACTAGACCAGTTTTCATCTGAACTGGTCCACTGTAGTAATTCAGTGATTATAAATGCCTCCAGGACATTTCAGCAGTTTTTTCACATACCATTACCAATAAGGAGATATACATAAATTGTATAATAAATAGATATATGTAAATTTAATATTCTTGGAGTTCTGCTGACATCCACTTCAGTTTCACTGACATGATTTGTGATGCATTTGAATGTAGTCTACATGTAGGAAATAAATCTTTGGTGTTACTTCACCCATTTGATTTAAGGAATCTTAAACTGTATCATTCTGTTCTGGGCCAAAGATGCCTGTAAAGTCCTAAAATACTGAGGAAAAATAAAGCAAAAAAAAAAAAAAAATTCCCCAAGAAACCATTAGTGGCTTGTGATGTTTGAACATCAAAAACTTGTATACTGAGTTCCTTCCAGCAAGGTTTGAGATTTGATACAAATTGTGTTGATTAATTTTGGTACGAATAGGATTTGAACCTCAATTTTTCTATATAGTATTCCATGCAATTAAGGCTTAAATAGATTCTTAAGAGTTTTCTGTGGAAAACATTGCAATGGAGCTCTGAAGTCCATGCTGTTCAGCTGCCTTTTTGGCAAAACCTTAGCCCAGTCAATGTACAGCAGCATAGAATAAATTGCTTGCAAATTACTGTAACAAACCCACCATTTTACAGAGAGTGGATTAAACAAAAGGGAAAATCTGAGAAAGTCATCAGCTTCCATGGGTGTGCATGAACAGTTTCATGACTCATCTCAGCTCTCACTGTTAGTGGAAATGGGGTTGAAATAAAAACATCTGAGGTCTTACAATATGATAATTATTCTTGTGTACTCCACGGTTTGTTTATGCTGGCTCAGTCTGCCCATTAAACAAAGCCAAAAGAGTTTCATTTTGTCACTGTAGTTCTGAGTGCTGGCAGATGAAGAAAATAGTTTCTTTGTCTTTCTGATTACTTGTATGTCATGTTGTTGATGTTGGTTTTGGCTTAAAATCAGTTGGGGAGGAAGTATGACCTGAACTGGTTCAGGTAAACATTCTTTTACTTTGCATAAGCGCTGGTGCTGCATCATAAAGATTTGGATTTGATTTTGACCCAGAACTGCAGCTCAGAAAGCACCTAGACATGTTGAAATTTCATTTCAAAGTGTGACCTCTGAAATCGTGTACAGATGGCCAAGCCACCATCAGAGATCTCTCAGGGAAGCTGTTGGTAGTGCCAAGAGAGGCTGGTGCAGAACACAGAGCAGTGGAGGAAAAGGTATTACATTGTCTACACACAGAGATAAACTTTGTGAAGTGTTCTCTTTTGCAATCCCTTATTTTTTGGGATCATCTTTGGGATCATCATCATCTTTCTGAATATAGAACAGGTGCTGCATTTAGAACTGTAATCCTAAAAGGAGAGAAGAAAGACCCAATCCCCATAAACAGGTGAATCCTCTGGAGGATTGCACTTCTTTGGGAAACTGTATAAAGAGGACTCAGTGGAACTGGTGATCAGATGCAGAATTTCCCAGATAACCCTCCTCTTTGTTTTGTCATCTCCAGACCTTGTTCTTGGTGCCACACAGAGGCTCCCTCACAACTATCCCGCTTGGATGGATGTTTCCAAAGGAAAGTGGGAGCACTGTGCCACTGGCTTTCCTTTGTGCTGCAGCTAGGACATAGCCCTGGGACAAATCCAGCTGCTGGTCCTGTAGCACATTCCTTGGTTCCCTAGTTTACGTGTGCTTTGGAAGTAACTTAAACTTTGAAAGCAGGATGCTGCATATTTTAAGTCAACACAAGCTGTCCAAGTTTAATGCCACTAAAAAGTTTTTATACAAATACAGAACTTCTAAATATTCCTTTTCAAGTTTCCTTTAACTCATGTGGCTTGATTTTGGGCATGACCTCACAAGCACAGAATAAATTAATAATGAATTTCTAATACTATAAATATTCTGAAGAATAATACGGCTGTGAGCAGTTCCCAATCCAAGTTTTATGTTCTCTACTGAAAGGAACAAACTGCTAATAATCTTATGGAGATAATAACAGTGGGATAATAGTTTAATTTCTGTCTTTACCATTAATTACAAATGTAAATTTTTAATTGTCTTCTCTAAAGACATAAATGGCCAGAATTTTGAACACTTTCTCTTTTTTTCCCTTTAATAACTTGAATTGAGGTAATATGAGTAACATTCCCTTACTTTGTCCTTGCAAGGATTGTGTTGACAAACTTTCATATCTCTTTGCTTGGCTTAGAAAGCATGCATTATAATCAGATACCTTTAAACAGGGCATGATTGAACCATGTGCCTATAGCAGCCATAGGAAGATTTACACTCATGCACAAGATGCAGCCTTGAACATGGATTACATGGAGCCACATTAACATGGATAACAACGTGGGCACAGCTGCAGCGAGTTACTCTCTAATTGTAACAAGCATTTATTGCCACTATAAAATATGTCTATGAAACTTGAAGGTCCCCTCCCCTTCCTGAAACCAATATGTAGAAGCATTCTTCATTCAAATGTCTTTTATTTATTTTGAGAGATTATTCTGTAAGTCCATGCCTATTGTTCCAGTCTCCAGTCATCATGCATTCCTATCATATGCGCTACTGAGTCCAATGACTTGCTTACATATTTAATTGTTATGTTCGGTCTGCTTGATAGAAAAAGACATTTTAACTGTGATTACGAAATTCTCAAAATTTTGCAGTTCTTAATAATCTATATAAGTTCTTAGGAGTTATTTTTTAATATTTCTTACTTTTGCTTAAGTATCCTCACACCACAATGACATTGTTTTAATGAGACATTTTGCAAAGGGTGAATTAAATGACCTAAAAATTGACTAGGCGATCAGCAGACTCTTAGGATTCATTTTAAAGTTGTCATAGAAAATATCATCTTTGCATCTTTCTTGAAGGAGTCTAATATATTTTGAACCATTTGTCCAAAGCTTTCACCAGGTCTTTATAAGATAAATCCAGTTTTCAAGTCTGTTAACCTGGTTTTGTTTTAGGATGTGTTGGAGTTTGGGATAACATCACCTGTTGGCGTCCTGCGAAGATTGGAGAGACTGTCACTGTCCCATGTCCAAAAGTATTTAGCCTTTTTTCTGGCAAACCAGGTATTTTATTTTAAGGTGTATTTTTACTGGCTTCTCTCTAGTATTCTGTAACATAATGTACGAAAAATTGTTTACTTGGGGGCTTAATTTTCTTTGTGGATTAAAAATTCTTGTCAGAGTTGTCCAGGACACACCATGAAAAGACCAAATTATCATCTTTGTATTCTGTTTGGTTGCCTTTGAGTTAGATACTAAATATATTTTCTGATTGAGTGACACCAAAACTGCCGACATTGCTTGCTCTTTTTTGACCTATTTTGTTAATTATTAAGGCAGCTGACTGACATCTCTAAGAGTTGCCAGCAGGTCACACGTAGGTTGCTCCTTCTGTGCCTTAGGATGGGTGCTCTGCCTTGCCATCATGAGAATAAAGAGCCCACATTAACAGATAATACCTTAAAATTACTGCTATTGCAATTTAAGGTAGTTATTATGAAACCTTTTATTCTGCTTTTTAATGGAACTTGAAAAGAGCTCATCATGTCTCAGACTGCTGAAACAATTAGCTGGTTTATGTCTCCCATCTTCTGCACCATCTTGTCAATACATCATATTTTGCCCCTGTGGCATGTAAGTGGGGTTTCAAAAATAGATGATGCACACAGAGTAGTTCACATGCTTCTCAAAATGTTGCAGGAAAAATCTTATCCCCAGTGCTCAGGTGGGAAACCATTGTCATGAAGAGATGTTAAAGGGTGAAAAACTTACCACAGTTTCGTAGTTCTTTTTTTTTGGGGGGGAAGACTGGGATGGGGGTTGGTGTCTCTGTAGAGAGGTTTAACAGTAGGTAATTGAGAGGCTAATTTGGAGTATGACTAAAATGCCTTTAGACTCAAAACTGTTGAATAAGTCTTGTTCTAGTAAAAAAAAAATAGAAAAGTAAAACAATCTACAGATGAGCAAAGGTTTTCATTCCTGGAGCTGGTGAATCTTGATTAGTTTATCATGGATAGTCTAAACAATTTGTAAAGGGGAAAGTATGTGTAATCATTGCTAAATATTGTGAAATCTATAAAAGTTTTCAAATTACTCAAACAAAGATAATAAAGTGTTGTCATGAGACAAAGCAAACTAATAAATATCAAAAATTCAAAATCTGAAATAAATCACGCTGCTTCTGTCTATTTGCCAAAAGCTAGGGCATGCACACTTTCTCTGGAGTTTATTTCACAAACTTTAGTTATATTAAAACATCATTTTAATTTTACTATAAAGCAACTGCAATAAATATTTAAGTCTGAAACCTTCACAGTACATTACAACCCTATCTCACTTCACCATGGTGTCAGTAAAACCGAAAGATTACTTTGTTTTATAGTTTGCTATAATTTTCCTGGATTCCCTTTTTTTCATAGCTATCTGTTCACTTCCTGCTTGTGGAACTAATGGGGTTGATTTTTAGAGGTTCCTGTTCAATTAAGAGTGTTTTTAAAACCTTTTCTTTACATAATTTCAGAGAATGGAAGATAATAAACATTTTGCATGGTTGATTCAATTAAGAGCTAACTAAGCATCTTGGTACTTTCATAAGTTGATTATGCTCAGGAATATGTTATTTATTTAATTAATACGCAACACATTACAAGTTAACTTCATTCTTCTAGTGAAAAATAAGAAAAAATCTTCAAACAAGAAATTTAAGTCTTTTTATTAAGGCAGATTTGTGAGATGTATGTTTTAGCTTTTAGTGTTTAAGAGGAGTTAAAATTCTACTATCAGATGATCAAGACTACTTTATTTTTATGCAAATATTCCAAACCACAAGTAGGCCTTTAAATACCTTCCATTCCTTAAAGGATTTCCCAACTTAAATTATGAATTTTAAAAAGTAGCTGTGTTCTTTAGAACTTTCAGAGCTGGCTCTAAATTTATTCTGTGGTGCTCTATGTTATAGTCTAAGCACACCACATGATTAATTCTGTATTGAATATTAGTAATTTTTGATTTAAATATTTTTTACTGTGAAAGCAAACATATTATATTTTTTCCCATATTGTACAAGTTTATGAGTCTCAGAAAGTTATTCTGTGAAGTTTTTATTCAAATGTATTTGTCAAGTTACAGATTTTTAACAAGGTTGTCATCCAAAATATTTAGTTGCATGAAAAGATGGTGTAGAAATAAACATTGCCTTCAATAGAATATTGCTGAGTTCTCTTTAGGTTTGAAGGTATTGCAGTATTTGAAGTAGAAAATACTTCAGCATCTTGAGTACATTGAGTTTTTTCTTGCAAAACTGGTTTTGACGCAATTTGTGGTTCTGTTAACACATTCCTCCGCTCTGCCTAGTCAGAGAATCTTGATGTACTTTTAAAGTGAAGACTCTTCACAGTGTATAAATAGGTTACATTTTCTTTTAGAAATGTCATTTCTGTGCCAAACGGCAAAAGTGGTCCCGTTGTTTGAGACCGTGGGTTTAGGTCAAGGCCTTTTTATTAGCTGGAAAGATTTGGTTGTTGGCTAGTGAACCATTTATGGGATATTTCCAACTTTGCACTGAAGACTTTGTACAAATAAGAAATTCCAGTAACCAATCAACATAGTAAAGATCACAAAAGCTTTCATTTGGATTGTATATGAACAAGTTTGGTCATTCTTGACTAACACTGACCTATGATGCACAAATTTATTTTTCTATAGTGAAAAGCAGGCATCTTTAGGTCAATGGTTGACCAGCAGTAAACTCCAAACCAAAGCAGTAGATTATTATAGATTTTAAGTATCATCAATATACAAAATGCTCTAAGAAATGTGAGGGGAAGTTGGCTATAAGTTAACACTGTAACAGTAAGTTATAATAAATGTGATGGCTATTTTTTAGTCTGACATCAGGCTTTTCTCTTTTCCCCTCTTCAAGTTGCTCTGTATTGCTTGAAAAATTTAAATTAGATTAAGAAGTAGAGTCATGGGTTGCCCCCATCTTGTCTGTGTGACTTTGTCTCTGGAAGGAGTCAACTTTTTCAGTCAATTCCAAGCAGAAACTTTCTGAAATTAATAAATGTTCGAAATTCCTTTCCAGCCATACTTCCACACAATTCCTGTACCTTCCCTGTGCTATGTTATTTCAGTATTGGTTCAAAGAGTGAAATTCAGCATGCATCTTTATTCATCATCCTTCAGCCTATGACATAATCTGGCCTTTAAACTTCATTCCCAAATTTACCAACATTTGCTGTAGCAATACATCATCAATAATATCTAAGAGCTTTCGTTACTCTTCAGTGGATCCCTTGGCACTGGCTTCTCAGAAGGCTTAAATAGGAGGTTAGAACCACTCTCACTGAAATTCCTATTCTTTCAAAATAATTTACCTACAAATAGCCCCTTTACAGAGTGAAAGGTATGGCTCCCTTCTGAGTATTTTAAATAAAACAGCGGAACAGTTTAGGCTTTTGCAGATGTGTAACAGAAATAGCTGTTATACTGAAGCAAAAGTCTCAGCTTTACTTCTGTTCTTTTGTAATGCAAAGGCAACTCCAAGCAAGAGTAAAAGCCAAAGTAATATGAATGAAAAGCACATGAAAGGAAATGGCTGGGTTGAGTCCTAGGAAATAAAGGGAAAAGAGCTAGGTTGCAACCAGCTAATGACACAGCTAGATTGTTTAAGGAGTCATTGATGAGAAGAGTTTTGAATCTTTCTGATTTAAACTCTCTAATTTTGCTTTACAGGAAACATTAGCAAAAATTGTACAAGTAACGGATGGTCGGATATATTTCCAGACATCTTAAGTACTTGTGGATATAATGACTACGAAGATGATTATAAGGTAGGAAAATACTTTTTCTATTCATTTAGATGATGGTGTACAGTACAGCTCTCAGATGTATTCTGCTTCTAAATAAATCCCATTTTACTTGGACTGAATAAAAATGAAATTTAATGAAAACCTGTATTAATTTCTCATAGCATTGGTTGCAGTATGCTTGGAGTGCAGTTGTCCAATGAGATAAAATCAGGAATATAGAATTCAGTAAGTGTTTGAAACTCAAGGCTATAAACAGTTGGTAACTGCAGTAGAGCATCTGTATATCTAATATTGCAGTGCTACTCAGCTGGTGCACCATATGTTTTGCGTTGTGTTACTTCTAGAAGTTTGGTATTTCAAAAGAATTTTTCTTTCAGGTTATCTCAAAACCTAATACTAATAATCTGTTATAACCTGGTAATGTTATATGCACCACTTGGTTGATGCCGTGTGTTAAAATAATAAGGAAAACAGAACTTATTTAGGTCGTTGGAGTTATTGGCAGATTTATATTGGACTTGTGCAAGCAGTTGTGAGTTATTTAGAAACCTATCAAGGTATCCCTACTGCACTACGCATGGAAAACTGAATTTGTCCACTTTGCAGATTGTATCTCTTTTTGTTGAGGGAAGGGTTTTTACCATCATGTTTTATGTATTTTCTGTCTGTTTTCCTGTTGAGGCTGACAGAGAAAGAGTTTGTTTACAAGGATGAGCTCATAGTGTCAGTAAAACTCTTGTTACCCAAAACAGATTAAGTTGTCTCATGGACAAAGACACTTGGCTAGTTGGGGTTTTTTTCCCTGAATTTTAGTGTGTGTGGAATAGATGTAGCAGATCTGTTCTGTCTGGCTTGCAGAGATAAAATGACTTTCCAGCTAAGGCGGGAAGGTTTTGGCATTTTTTTTCTGTATTTAAAAGCCCAACCATTACTGTAGTTGAAAACAGAAAATAGAGAAAATTGAGATAATATATTGTTTTCCCAACTTTTCTGAAGACAAACTCTAAAACATTTTTGTCCTCTGACTGCTTGGGAACACACATGTATTATTGCTAAAACAGCCACTTTAGACATTGTCACTCAATCCAGGAATTGCCAATGTGGTGTGAAAATGGGTCAAAACATAAAAATTCAAATTAACAAATATATTATTTCAAGTAGTGAGAAACAGTTTGAAGATAAACTAGCATAATAGAAAAGCAGTTATTGTTCGACATATTCATTAGTAATTTGAAGGAAGGGAATGAAATGCAAATTGAGAATACTTGCAGGAATTAAGCTAGACAACTTGAAGTAGGATATAGCAGCAACATTTGCCAAAGCCTTGAAAAAAGCAAATAACAAAAGTGTGAGGATGAAAATCAGGAGAGGGATGTGGAAAGCAGGTAAAAAAATTATTGGCAAATGGGAAATTTATTGGCAAACATGCGATTGATATATCATACATATAATATAAGCCATAAAGACAATAGAAAACCACAAGTATCATGCAGCAGTGAGATTTCTGGAGGAATTTGAGTTCTGCACCAGCTACTTGTTTACACAGAAGATGTTTTCTTGAATTCAGATCTTAGCCTCAAACCAAAATCTTTATTCAGCATAAATCTGTATAGGTTTTTTTGTTTGTTTGTTTGGTTTGGGTTTTGGTTTTTTTTTTTAATCTAATATTTCAGCTATGAGAGCTAAAAATAAAGTGCTAATATTTGGTATTTGGATACTGAGTATTTTGGGTATAAAAATGCCATGCAACATGCTCTGCAGTATAGGATATGAAGTATATGAGGTTGTTCTCAAAGTTACTTAACTAATATTTTAGGGAAGGTGGCAAAGTAGTTTTCCTAGGGTGAGTCCTAGGTTTTCTTTTTTATGTTTTCCTTTGAAGACGATGTTAGAGGAGTAGGTAGAAACTGTCTTCTGTGTAAGTTTGGTGCCTGCATCTTCACGGCTGAAAGAATTTCCATGATGGATCCAATTAATTATTTGTTTCTGTGGGGATTTTTTTCTGTATTTTAAGATAAAGACTTTTATCTTTAATGCAAACGAGGCTTATTCTATACATATTCTACACATTGTATATATATGCATACACACAGGCATATATGTCTCGGCAGATATGCATTTATTTTGGGCAGCTTTGAATATTTTACAGAAGGTTTAAAAGATGAAAACCCATGAGCAAATACTGAATAATTTGTTAACAGGTACCAAATTGCTGTGCTTAAAAATGCACTGAAATGAGGGAGCTTATTAGAAAAATACCATAACCATGTCACCTCTTATTTTCTTACTGAAAGATCTTGCATGCTTCCACAGTTTGTATTGATTTTATGTTCAAATTAAAATGTTCATTTTTTTCTTCCATGTTAATGATATATTAGCTGGCTTTGTAAAAATAAATAATTTGCTTAACATTTTGAAATTAAGTAAGTACCTGATACGAAACTCTTGATTTATTCTATGTTAGATCTTAGTGTTCTTTACTGCTCTTGCCATTATTTATGGGGGGTCAGTTTGATGAATCTCTGTCCTGGTTTCAGCTGGGATAGAGTTAATTTTCTTCCTAGTAGCTGGTACAGGGCTGTGTTTTGATTTTAGTGTGAGAATAATGTTGGTAACACACCGATGTTTTAGCTGTTGCTCAGTAGTGCTTACCCTAAGTCAAGGACTTTTCGGCTGAGCAGGTGCCCAAGGAGCTGGGAGGGAGCATGGCCAGGACAGCTGACCCCAGCTGGCCAGAGGAATATTCCCCACCACAGACTGTCATGTCCAGTGTATGAACTGGGAGGAATTGGCTGGGAGCAGTCAAGGGCTGCTGAGCAATGGAATCGGGCATCACTTGTCTTCTTATCCCAACCCAGGTCTTACCTTCTTCCCCGTTCTCCTCCACACCCCGTGGCAGGGGAGGAAGGAAGAAGTGACTGTGGGATGTTTTGTTGCCGCTGGGGTTAAATCACAACGATGATCATGTCTGAACAAAATATTTGTGTGTTGTTATGGCATCGAAGTGTAGATCTAAACATCTATTATGCACTTGTAAGTAAACTAGTTACTTCTAACCTTCAAGATCAAATTTTAGGTTATTCTTAGCTATTCAGATAAGTGTATTTTTCCCCTTTTATATTTCTGTGGAGCTCATGGAAGTAAAACATGCAAACAGCAAAAAAAGCAAGCCTGATTTGACCATGACAGAAACACATATCAAAGTGTGTTAACCAAACTCAAGCCTCACTGCAGTCTTTCCTTGACATACTTTGACGTCTTCCATCTAGACTGAACAAGCTGGAGATATATCCTGGCTGTTGTCAGGAGTTATTAAACTCTGTGTCAGCATTATAATGTACAAGATTCCTGGTGAATGAAAAGCACTGAAATGTGTCCACTTTATTTAAAATAATGACTGAATCAGATAATACAGCTTTGTCTTTAATCTTAGCGTGAATTTGCCCAGGATTTATTAGATCACACCAAAGCCCCAGTTTATACAAGTTACAGGCCGTGTGATTTGAATGTGTCGTGTCATATTAAGAGAAATTCATGGAGAGAGAGATCCTCAGGGCTGTTAAGTGCAGTGGTACGATTGCAACTTGTGCCTTTGGTAGGAGGATCATCCACGGAAGACGCATCCCCCACTTGCCCACATTCCTGGAGCTCTCACATCACCCTGGAGGTGCAGCAAGCTCCACCCCAGACAGGTGGAGCCTGTGGGGCAGTGGGGCACAAGCAGAGCCTCGGCTGTAGCTGCCTCTAGGAAACAGATGAATTGTCTGTGGAGTGGATCCAGAATAACGGAGTGTTGGTAGTGATTGTAAATGGAATTCTCACCAAAGTCTGACACGAGGCAGACATCTCCCAAGGTGTTTTTTGTGCCTGGAAGTTGTGCTAAATTTATTTATGTTAAGATGCATTTTTTGTTAGTATTTTTCCATGAGGAGTGATTAAGGGACCAGTATTCCTTAAAATAAGTGCAAAATCTTCCACTGACTTCAAGCGAGGACTAGCACTGAATATTAGCTGATATTCTCTCTTGTAAAGTGCAGAGGCAATTCGCTTTAATTGCAGAATATTCAATAACCTGCTACATTCCATTACGCGAGGAGTGTTCACATTCACTGATACATCTGCTGATACAAATTTAGCCAGGAAAATGTGGAAGTTTGTGCATTTACAAAGTTGTCATCTCTCCCACTATGGTAAGGAAACTTTGAATAAGACATTCTGACTGGCATAATTAAAATTAATGATGTCACTATTACTAAGAAATACTTATGGCAATGCCGATCTCTTCTTTTTTTTTTTTTTGGGCGGTGTTTAGACTCAAAGGGAATTAAGGAAAAATGTCCCAAAAAGTATATCATTAATTACTTGTATAAACATTATTAAATACCATGAGAAATACTAATTTTATTATATCTCTTTTTAGTAAATTCTATTCTTCTCCACATACATAATTTAAAAATATGTAGAAGTGTCCTATAAGGGAAAATTAAATTTTCTGCAACAGGTAATCAATCTATTTATCTCAGTTTATTCTTGTATAAGTACAATAATAAGATTGTATAATATTTAAAAATGGCTACTGCCTTGTTGAAGTTAATTTTGCAGGAGGAAAGAACTAGAGTTCCTTACTCCATTTTTATTTGCATTTGCTCATTTCAGTGTTTCTAAGGCACTGAACTCATTTGCCCAGTTCTTGTTTTACATTGAACAGTTTAAGATTTTCTGATAGGTTCTTCCAGTAGGAATTTTCAAATATAATGAAATATTCAAATATTGACACATGGATCATGAAGATTTAAGATCTACAAATTTTAGTACATTTGTAAGTAATTATACCTGCAAAGAGGAAACTCTTACTTACAGGATTATATTAGCCCACAGAATAAACAGAATAAAGAGTCACTTGGGATGATAATGGTCATATATTCCATAGCAATGATAAATCGTATTTCTGAGTAAACTAATAAAAAGTTGAGGGCTTTTGGCTTTTTTCTTTTTTTTTTTTTTTACATTAAGGGTGATTTTTGGTCATCAGCAAAACTTGTTTGAACAAAGAATGGAGCCCTTCGCTTTCTCCAGTGTTTTCTCCTTCAGCACTGAGGTACCTTCTCACCCCTAGAGGTCCTTCCAAACCAAGGCTGAGTTTCAGAGATCTACCGGGTGACATCTTTGCCTAGGAAGTGTCTCTGCTCTTCTGTGCTATTTTGCAAATAAACAGGAGATTTCTGTCTCCTGAACTTAGTAAAAATAATGTGAAACTAAATAGAAAGGAAAAATTATCAGAAACAGGTGTATTTTCTAGGAAAACAAAACACAAATGTGCCTTAAAACAGACTTTAAAAAAAATACATTGAAATTAGGACAAATTAGGCAAACTTGTACTAGTCCAATTTCATTTTATGTGTGGGGGTTTGTGCCCTTGTAAAACCTATTAACATTAATTAGCCACAAAAAAAGAGGAAACATTTTAGGATTAGCTCTTTAGAAAACACTTCCACTTCCTGTAACCATTTCCATTATTTTTTTTTCTGAAAATCATAATCTTGATTTATTTTTCTGTGCCTAACTGCCAATTAACTTTGGTTTAGTGGTTGTAATTTTAGTATTTTACTCAGAAGTTTAAAAATAAATAGTTGGATTTCAGGTTTGGAATTAGCATTGCTTAAATAATCCTGCGAATATTTTGCAGAGGCCAGCTGTTCTTACTATGTTGCAAAAGTACTGATTTTTTTAGACCTGCAGAAAAGTTTATGTCATCTCAATTTCATAATGGTATTTTAATTTCATGTGTATGACTTGAACTACTTTTTCCTTAGAAAAGAGCTATAAAATCTAAAGGGGTTATGATATTTCTGCTGTGTTAAAATATGTTGAAAATATAATTTCTGAAATTCTCTTTTGGTGAATCCATGCCTGTGTTGTAATAATTTTATTCCTCCAAATCTTGCACATTTTTATTTTAAGTTTAGAGGTTAAAGCTAAATGTTACTTGAGACCTGGGTAATTATGGTTCACACAGAGTAGTAAGAAATAAATAAGATATCCCTTTTTGTATAAAAGACATTGGTTTTTTGTGCTAGAGTTGGCATTGCTTTGCCTGTCTCTTTTGCACCAGTACAACACAGAGTTCCTTTCTACAGTGTACTAGCTAAAATACAGATGAGTGACAAATATTTAATAGCTGTGACTAAGTCAATATTAGTCTAATGAATTTTCTGGTTTTTAATTGCGACAGCAATTCCACACAATGTGGAACTTAGTTATTTGTCTTTATGGAGCTGTGTCTATATTTAACTGACATATAATTTGAGAACGCCATTCCCGAATTTTTTTTTTTTTGTTGAATCACTAGGAGTTATAGAGGTCTTACAGGCAAATCCAGACACATCTGTCACATGTTCATAGAGGAAATGTAAGGAGCAGCATGATTGCATCATCTTTGGTGCTGAGTCAAATAAAGTGCTTCATGCTAGTAACCTAAAGCATTCTAATCATCTAAATTTTTTAGGAAAATCAAACACATGAATTTGAATAATTTTAATTTTGATATAATGGATTAAAAGTGGGTTAGTGTTTATTTACCTTTACAACAGTTTGAGAAACAGGGTTAATTTTTGATCAGTAGAAAATTTTTAGCATCTAAAATTTCTGTCCATTATAAAACTAAACCAATAAAATGACTGAGAAAAAGGGAAAGATGTTAATTCCTACCATTTCAAGTGTAGAATACAGGATAATTATTATGATATGATAATTTCAACTGTGTAATTATTTCTTATTTTCTTGTGCTTAGCTTGAGGAAAATGACCATGGTCATTATTAAGGTAATGTCCAAGCACTCTTCAATCCTGACATACTTCCATGCATCTATTTCACATTCATCTGTTTGGCAAAGGAATGGCCAGCAGAGAGACTCAGTCCTGCTGATACTGACAGCTGTTTGCTGGGCTATAAAGTACACGGGGTTCTTCTTTTTATTTTAGTCAGACTATTTGTTGGAGGGGTCATGTGTGTGTACAGAATGCCAGAAACATTACATGAAATGGTGTGGGTTTTTTTCTTGCAGAAGACAACCCCTTCTGTTCTCCCTAGCGGGGTGAAGTGACAGAGTCACTTCCTGTGCAGCAGCCTGACAGTTTCTGTCACCTCAGAGTACATGGCCAGAGGAGAAATTCAAGGCGCTGTCACAGCAGTGTGGCTGGACAACTGTGCTTTGTTAGTAAGCTCATGCAAGGCTCCCACTTTTTTTCCTTCATTTAGGAATTCTGAAACTAGATAGGTCCAATTTCAAGAGTCTCAGTCAGTGCAGTCTTCCTGAAATCAAATCTGGACAGAATTTTCAAAATTATGTGGGATGATGAAAAATTAAACTTTCCATTTTCCATTTTACCTTTCCAGCTTTCCTGCTGGGCATGTCTTGATCATCCCCATGCAGTTTGAGCAGATTCTTTCTTAATACCAAAGTACAAAAGACTCTTTTATTCTACAATCTAATTGTTGAAATACAGAACAATTTGGCAGTTGCTATGAGTGCACTTAAGATCCATGGTAGTTGCTTCACATATTTTTCCACTTTAACCAACAGTGCAGGGTCTTCATTTAATTTCATTTCACATTTCCTTTTACCTTTTCCGTGTCTGTATAACATTTGCAAAGGGAATGTTCAGATAATTTCATCATGAATTGGGATTACTAAAATAACCTCGTTACTTGGCCTTTTGAATGCTATAAAAATAAATACACTAAGTGATTTGAGATTCCTTTGGCTATGTTAGTTTACACGAGAATGTTGCTTCCTTGCTACTTTTTACAAGCATCGTTTGGGAAGGCAAATGATAAATATGTGCACTAAATGCTGAAATTCAGCCCCTTATATTTAGTGTGTTCTACTCTTTTAAAATCTTTTATTTCATAATGTAATAAAAATATTTCACTGCTTTAATTTTTTATCTAGCTTGAGTGGAAACTAATGTCAGTCTAATGACTTTGTTGTAGGCATACATGGAGAAGCAATTTAATTCTTTAATATTTAGCCCTATTTTTGTTGACATTGTTATTCAGAATAGGACAATGTAGTGTGTAGCTGGTAAGTTTACAGATATATGAATTAATCAGCAGACTGTGCATTTAAGCCTGCTTTTCCTCTGTTGAAAAATTTCTTTTCCAAGTTTTAGCAAGTAACTTTACTAAAGAAAGGGTTGTTTGGGTCACCATTTAATAAAGTATTTGAACATTTAGAATAGGAAATGAATGAGACTTAAATGTGTCTTTAAAATTAAATTCATGTATAACTGCATTACAAAGTACTCTAGAGCAGAAGGACTGAGGGAAATTATCTCTTTTAGAGATAATCTGTTCTTTCAAACTGACTTGCTCTTACCAGTTTAATTGTGTTCATGGAAGTTGATGAATCTGATACTTTGTCTGACCTCATTGACACGGTATAATCAACTGGAATGGTACCAGATTGTGAGTCTAAGTTTTGAGTTCCTGAGGCTGAATTTGCTACTGAAGTCAATTGTCTTGAGAGGCTGCCTTGCAAAATGTGTTTGAATAGAGATATAACACTCTTATAATGTACTGTGGAGCAAAGAATTAAAATCATGCTATAGCTTTCAGAGCTATTTAATGATTGATTTCATAATTTCACAGAAAATTTGACATACCAGTAAGTAGTTTCTGCATATATATTTTTCTGTGCAGGTCAACTTCTATGTGAGGGTGAAAGCAATTTATACTCTTGGACACAGCGTTTCTCTGATTGCTCTTACAACAGGAAGTATAATTCTTTGCCTTTTCAGGTATGTGTTTTTCATGAGTAAATATTAACAATGAAAGACGTCTTTAACTGTTGTCTGGTTGCTCAGCTAATTAGAAAATGCATTCAGTTTACACTTTTTGCAGTTAAACAGCTGACAGTAATGTAATGCTGACTAGATTTTTGCTAGCACTGATCATATTAACAATTTTCAGAGCATTTTACAAATCTACAGGCATTACAGCCTCCACGTAAGAAAGAGCAGCAATTTAGGAATGATTACATAAAGCATTTTCTATTTGGCTGTTAAAATCAATGCCTTGAATTGCTCTTGAGAATTAGTTGCTTACTGAGCAAGACTGCAGCCATAGTCTGTGGAAGCTTCTGAGTGGTTTCCAGGGCCACTGCAATCTAAAGCAATCACTAATTTGTCCAGCTGGGCCTGTAAATCACAGAATCACCAAATCCTGAATCACTAAGGTTGAAAGAGACCTTCAAGATCATCTACTCCTGCCATCATCCCAGCACTTCTATAATCACTCCTTGACCCTATCCCCAAGTGCTGCATCCAAACACCTTTGGAACACTTCCAAAGGCAGTTGACTCCACTGCCTCCCTGGGTAACTCATTCTGATCCCTGACCACTTTATCAATTAAAATTTTTTGTCTAATATCTAATCTGAACCTCCCCTGATGCAACTAAAAGCCATTTCTTCTTATCCTTTCCCTTGAATCATGGCAGAAACGACCGGCCCCCATCTTGCTACCCCCTCCTTTCAGGTGGTTGTAGAGAGCCATGAGGTCTCCTCTGAGCCTTCTCTCCTCCAGAGAAGACAACCCCAGTTCTCTCCGCTGCTCTGCACAAGACATGTTTTCTAGACCCTTCACCAGCTTCATTGCCCTTGTCTGGACACCTCCAGCACCACAATGTCCTTTTTGAAATGAGGGGCCCAGAAGGGAACAGGGTGCTCGAGGTACAAGCCTCACTGGTTCCAAGCACAGCGGTAAAAGTTGGGATAATTGTGCTGGGTCTGCAATGTTTCTGTTAGGCAGTGTTAGGAAAGGCAGTACTGCCTGCTGCTTTTGCCTAATTTCTGTGAGTATTCTTACACTGAAGGCAATCTTCAACTACTAAAATAACTTTTAAAATTATCTTACCAGTGTTGTAGTTTTTCTCATGCCTTTATGTCTATGCCTTCATGCCTTTATGTATCACTTCCACCTGTCTAACAGAATAGCTTTTATATCCTCTATTATCAACTTCACACAGCTTTTCTGCTCCACTTAAGACCAAGCCAAAAAAGTGCATCTCACAGTTTCAGTGGAAAGGAAGTACAAACAATACATAGATAACAGCATGTTGTTTGTCAGAGCCTCATTCCTCTCATTAAATATTCCTATGGTGAGTTCTGAAAACTTTTCAGTCTGCCATCACATTTCCTCGATATCTAAATATTCAGAGACCTTTCAGAGCAGATGCATAACCCATATTTATGTTTGAAATACATTTTTTAAAAACTAATTGCGCCACTCATGGTTATGCTCCTACCAGCAGATGCTCCAGGCAGTTCCCAGTGCAGATTACTGCAGTTTCAAAATTGCTAAAACCTCAAACCACATTTAATACAGAGAATTACAGACACCTGAATGTCACCCATCACCAGAAGTCAGGTGTAACAGATTATTTAAGAGGTATACTCAAAATCTTCAAGTTCCATTTAAATATCCCACTAGAGATTATTATTTTCCAGTCTTCCAGTTGAGTCAGAGAAAATACAGTTATTTCATGAGGCAACATATGTTCTTCTAAGCCCTCCTTCAAGAAGAATCTTTCTCTGTTATTTGCAGGAAATGTTGGGACCTCCCAACATAGTGAGTTGAATTAGGAAATAATTCTTATTACAAAATAATGGCTTGACAGCCTTGTATATATATCCAACTTTTATTATATGAGCTACTGAATGGGATGAATAACTAATCATGTACATGAGTTATTCAAGAAAAATGGTTTCCTTCTGTTTACAGCTTTCATCTATCTCTGAATTCCACAGGAATATGTGATGCAGTCCGACATCATAGTGGGATTTCAGCAAAGGATGTGCATGACCACAGCAATCACTACATTTTTGACAACTGTTTAAAATTCAGCCTGGTATTATGTCCTTTGACAATCTCAGGGCTAGCAAGACAGATCTGTTCTTTATTTCCTTTCACTCACTGTAACTATCCTTACTTCAATAGTTCCAGAATGGATTATATATTTTGGTAAAAATCACAACTGGAAGAATACTTGGAAGCTGCCACTGCACACTGCCATTACACCTGTTGCATCTTCATTTTTTCACTGCTCATGCTTGCTAAAATGCCTTGGCTTCGGCTCTGTTTCCAGGCGCAATTCAAGGTGCTGGTTTTGACCACAAAAACCTCTTAGCAGGTTGGATTCTAGAGATTTTCTATAAAAAGAATCTTTTAAATAGTAAAATCTTGAAGGGACTCTATTTTAATGGAAAAGCCCTCAATTTATGGCTTGCTTCCCCTGAGTACTCATTCACTTACTTGGAATATTTAATCTGTCATTTGTTTGTAAGGCTTTCACGTGGCTGCCAGACTAAAGAAGAGAAGTTTTGTATTAATTGGGTAGAGAGGATAGATGCTCAAATGCTCTGAATGCATTTTTAAATGCTCCTGCATACACCAACATCATAGGATCAAAAGTCACTATGTAGCAAAACACAGGAGTTAAATAAAAGAATGGAACCAGAAAATAATAGGTGAGAGCACATCTGAAATATATCCAGGATAATCAAAGTTGTGTTTGCAAGAAAAATACTGGAATGAGTGCACACACAGAAGGATACAATAACCTATGATTATTGTCAGCTTATATTAAAATGTGAGAGAAATATCCTGGGATCTTTTAGTTTGTGATACTGAACAGAAGTAAGAGATGAAAGAAAACAGCAAGGCAGCACTGACAAAGTGACAGAAAAGGAAAGGGTATGCCCTTACTCAAGGTTCATATTGCTAAGAAACGTCCACAGAGTAAGAGAAGTCTGTTCAACATTTTCTGCATCACAATCTAAAATGCCTGTTTTTAAATCTCTTTTTAGAAAACTTCATTGTACTCGGAACTACATCCATTTGAACCTGTTCCTTTCTTTCATTCTAAGAGCAATCTCTGTCTTAGTCAAGGATGACATTCTCTATTCCAGCTCCAACACAGCTCACTGTCCGGAGGATCAAACCTCATGGGTAATAAACCTCATTTGCTACCTGGTGTAAAGCTATTTTGTCACTGAATTTTCCTCACTGATTCTTTTAAATATTTAGGAGTACCAAGATTTCCATGTAGGCAGTTCTGAAGAGAATATAATGTCTAAGAGAATGGTGTGTTAGATGTATCCAGATAAAGAAGGTTGTAGCACAAGCAGGAGACCTTAATATTGTTTTCATGTCCATGAAGGACAGCTTGTCATCAGCCAAGACAAATCATAACCAGAAACAGCTCAGAATAAATATGACCACTGCATTAATCAGCTGGGAGCGTTGAAGACAAACAGGAGTGCCATCAGCTGGGAGTGATTAAAGGCAGCTGCTCTGGAAGTGATCCAGCAGCTTTATCAGGGGTCCAGGAATTGGGCAGGTATCAGTGGAGGGAGGGAAATAACTCAGGAAATTAAATATTTGCAGGAGTTGTCTTCATTAACTACTCTGTACTTCTGGGCTGTGACAGAAGTGTTATCATCTGCATTCTTGGCAAGCTAATATGTTTACTGCATTTTCATGCAGAGGCTTTAAATAATCTCAAGACTTGTTTTTAAAAGACTGACCTCTCTATGATACGCCCCATTCTCTGCCTTGTTGTTTCAATCAAAAACCCCTTCTAATTTTAACTAACTACAGTTTAAGCTTGTGAGGAAAAAAATGGAAGGAGGTATTTTTGTCTTGGTAAAATCATATTGTCCCAAAACATGAAGTTCTTAGCAGCAACTACTAAGCTGTGTATAGGAATTCATAATCTGGGATATTTTTAATGGAAAAAAACAGGAATTAAGCTAGTACATCCCAAATAGGCAAACTAGATAGCAGACAGATTGCCAGGGATAATCAGAAGTTCTTAGGTCTTTGAAAGACTGTTCAGTGGACACTCAAAATACTGCTTGGTTTCTGCAATTTCATTTATTCTCCATTTATTCTTGGCTGCAAAGCCTTATACTTTTCTATTTAAATAGGTCAGATTTTGTGGACTGCTGGGCTAATTTCTGTTGCATTTTATGTGGTATGATCTGGTACTGGCCTGACAAGGCTGCTCTGTCTTGCATGGGCTTGGTGCTGCCTTTCACACATAACAGCACATGGGAATTTGCCCCTTTTGTCACGTGTGCGTGATGTTCCACAGCTCTGCTGCACTCACAGAGGTCTGAAACACACACTTCATAAAGCTCTATAACGAGATCCTGGCTCTGGGTCACATGATGGATTAATTCTGGCTAACTTGACTGATAGATGCCTTTACTGTTCAGCATCTGCAAATACAGCTGATACAGGATTACCTGCAGGAGGAAGGGAAAATACTTTTGTGCAAATTGAGAATGAAGTATGAGGGAATACTGGAATTTATAAGGGATTAAAAAATTATCATGGCTGATCTGATTGTAAGGAGTCCTAAGCATATAATCAAATTTCAACTTGCTTGAAAATTTTGACTTTTGAGACATTTTGAAATGCTTAATTTTATCCATCTTACATTTTCTGGCCCATTTCTGATCTTCAGTGGATATCCCAAAGTCCAGAAGTAAGATCAGGCTTACCAAAGTTACCTAGCTTTCAAACTTTGGTTATAGGCAGCTAAAACCAGGTGAAATGAATTCAAGTGTTTGGACTCTTCCTTAGTTTGTTGTATATGCCTGTACCCAGGCACAAATGTTACTCGGGATGCACTGTGGTGTCTGAGACTTCATAGGTGGCTGATACATACCAAGAAGTATCTCTGAGGACGTCTGTGCCCTTCTGGTTTAGCAGCTGGTGCCTGCATCTCACTTCTTAATAAATATCTATTTTTAGAGAGAGGAATCAATCATTGAAAGTTAGTTACCTGCTTAGGTATCTGGTGTACTTGGAATCTTAACAGAAAAAAATGCAGGTATGAAGGGTATTTCAAATGGAGGAGTGAGTAAACCTGGCAGACTCTAGAGATTTTATTTGGTCCAGTTTGTTTAGTCTGTTACATTCCCCATATCATCACATTTCTGGGCACATTCTCAGCCCATATGAGCATTTTCATATTCAATTCTCACATCCCAGATTCCTGCTGGGAAGTACCAAAGTAGCAGCAGCCAGCACTGTGGAACATCAGCAGCACAGACATCTGAAAATTAATTCTGAAGAGCAGCACCCAGACTATAATTTTTTGATATGTCTATGTGTTTTGTTAACTAAGAAAGTGTAAAACATTTTCTGAGGGTAAAACACTATTTTTAGAATTCAAACCAACTTTTTCTTCTAAGTCTACTTAGTCATCACATAAAGTTATATTTTTCACTGAGTTTCACATTTAGCTTTGAAAAAAATCGTAAAGTGTCTTTGTTAAATTTTACTGTTAGAAAGCCTTGTGAGATTTTAATATGTTTCTTGGACTCCTCATAGAGAATAATTTAATTTTATAGCCATTCATTTAAAAAAGTTACAAAACTTGGCATTTATTGACACCCAACATATTTTTCTACATTTATCCTATGAAGCTTCCAAAATTTCTGAGTGAATTTACAATGAGACACATCTAGATAATTTTTAATAATTAAGTTTCTTTTAATATATATACTAACATTTACAAGGTCGCAATTTGCATGACTGGACATAAAAATTTATACTGGACCTGGTTTATTGATATTACAAAGACTAAGATTTTTGCTAAGGTTTTTTTGCCTTTTTTTTTTTCCTAAGATTTTGAGCTAAGATATTTTTGCTGCAATAATAAAAATAATATGGCATCTTTCCTGTAACAAACTTGATCCTTCTTCTCATATTTCAGGTGGGCTGCAAGGCAATTCTGGTGTTTTTTCAGTATGGTGTTATGGCAAACTTTTACTGGCTCTTAGTAGAAGGACTTTACCTCCACATCCTCCTTGTGCTGATATTCTCCCCCAACAGGCACTTCATGATCTACCTGCTGATAGGATGGGGTAAGAGCTTGCACGTCTCCCAGCAGTTTTCTTTGTTCTGTGTGTTGGTCAGAGTCAGTATTTCATACCGGGCTGTCTCTGGTGCTGACTGCTCATGCTCACAGCTCCCTCAGCTCAGCTCCAGCACAGGTTACAGCTGCTCCAGCATGGGAAAAAGCAGGCACAGAACTGTTGGAGCATCACTGCTGGCTCGATCCCTGGCACAGCTTTCACCTGGTGCCATCTGCACCACACCCAAGGACTGCCCTGGTGCAATGACTGCCACTGCAAAACATATGATTCAGATGTCCTAATTTGTGAGGAGAATTAAAGTTTAGCTGCACAGTCATTATATGCTATGCTATACTACATAGCTATACTATGCAATTTTCCTTTTCAAAAAGTCCAATAATACTGTCTGTCTGGTTTTAAATATATATATTCCTTCCATTTACAGAAAGTGTGATGTTATTTATATGGAACACTTTAATGCTTCCAGTAATAGGTGATCATAAAACATTTGGGTGTTGCTGGGAAGTGGGAATAAACCAGTGTGTGGACAAGGTTCCTTATGAAATGATTTATACTTCTATTTTATATTGTAGTCCTTGGAGGTGCATTGGGAATGCATAGCTTGTATCTATTTCCCCGTAAGTCATCCTGACACCTTGCAAGAAACCTAAGAAAGGGGCTTTTTTTTTTTTTTTAGTAATTATGGATGCATTTTTATGAGAAATAAACTTGTTTCTCTGCAGTTGTTGTTTGTAATACATTGCTGATGCATACATGTAATTATGTTGCTCATCAAATGGGCCTCTCCTATTCACTGAACTCTTTACTATATGCTGTGATGCCGTGTATTTGGGATTTTTTTTTTTTTTTTACTTGCATTTTTGTGATCATTCTCTAAACCTCTCTGGCATTTTTCAGGAATTCCTACAGTATTCATTATTACGTGGACAGTGACAAGGATCATTCTAGAGGACACTGGGTGAGTGTGACCTAGAAAAAACCTAAAGCCCCCCCATGCCTGTACAATCTTTGCCTTGGGTTTGGTGCTGCTCACACAAAGGTGATTTGCTGCTCTGAGGGGACAAGCACAGAACTGAAATTTCAGAGATGGCAATAAGACACGTTTGGGAGCTCTTCAGCTGTGGTTTGATGCGCGATGTTTATTTGAAAAATTCACGAGCAGGAGAGAGTAGAGATAGGTTATGACTGCTGTTACTCCTTGGCACCCAGATCTAGAGCTGACTGCTTGGGAAGTGAAAGTATTGTTTAAAACAGCAGTGAGGTCCTTGGGTTCAGTGCTGCAACACCTGCAGGAAGGAGCTGGGCATTTTAATTTGCTAACTAGCAACTCAGAAGACTGAAGTGAAGACACCTTTGGGTACACATAAATTACATTCCCAAAAGGAAAGTGATGTAAGACTATGTCCAATGCATGTAGCCAGGTAAAGGTAAAGCTAGCTAGAGCTAAGCCTGGCTCCTGGCATGCAAAGGGGAAGTAAGACAAGAATCTTTTAGGGAGATCAGACTGGATCCTGCTACTCCCAAGGAATGGGACAACATTCGTAACAAGTAGACAAACAGTTTGCACAGTCCTGTTTCAATCAACTAACTAATATTTTTCAATTGATACTGTAATTAAACTGAAAAATCAGGTCGTACATAATTTCAAGGCTTTCTTTGCAAGACCTCTAACATGTAAACACCAAAGGCAAACTCTTTTTTCCTTTGTCATTATGATTACAGAGGAATTCTGAAGGGTAATTAATTTTTAATCTAACTAACCTTTCAGAGTACTTTGAGTATTTGGATGAAAAGTGCTGAGCACAGGGTGAAAGTTAAATATTCCGTTTTTCAGACAGAGCTTCAGGTTTAGTCTCACATTTTCACAAACAAGTTCCAGGCATCTATAACCTAAATATCCCACAAGAAATTATGTAATTTCAATTGCACCTGTTAGTTGCTTTAGATCTTCCTGCTACCTAGAGGTTAGCATTAGATGCACACCTGTGCAGAAGTGTCCTTACACAAAGGGAGACTAAGCTGGGTTCCCACAAAGGTCACCATCCTCCATGGCGTCTGATGGTACAGCCCAGTGTGCTTGGTGTTTTAGCTGATTCCATAGAATCACAGAAGGGATTGGGTTGGGAGGGACCTTGAATATCAGTTGGTTCCAGCCCTCCTTGCCATGGGCAGTGATGCCAGACTGCTCAGAGCCCCATCCAGTCTGGCCTTGGACACTTGCAGGGATGGGGCATCCACAGCTCCTGCGAGCAGCCTGTGCCAGGGCCTCCTTGCCCTCAGAGCAACGCACTGCTGAGGCCACACCTCGAGAGCGGGGCCCAGCTCTGGGCCACTCACTGCAGGAAAGACACTGAGGTGCTGGAGCATGTCCAGAGAAGGGCAAAGGAGCTGGTGAAGGGTCTGGAGCATGAGTCTGGTGAGGAGCAGCTGAGGGAGCTGAGCATGTTTAATCTGAAGAAAAGGATGCTCAGGGGAGACCTTATCACTCCCTACAACTTCCTGCACAGAGGTGATAGCCAGGTGGGGGTCAGTCTCTTCTGCCAGGCAACCAGCAACTCAGGACAAGGGGAAATGGCCTCAAGCTGTGCCAGGTGAGGTTCAGTTTGGGCATTGGGAAGAATTTCTTCACTGAAGGGGTTGTAAAGGATTGGAATGGGCTGCCCACAGAGGTGGTGGAGCAGCTTTCCTGGAGGTGTTCAAGAAATGATTGGATGTGACACTCAGTGCCATGGTCAAATGTTGGACTCAATGATCTCAGAGGTATTTTTCAACCTAAATGTTTCTGCAACTTTATGAGTAAAGAATTTCTTCCTAACATCTAATTCTCTCCTCTTTCATTTTAAAACCATTCTCCTTTGTTCTATCATTACATGCCCTGGCAAAATGTGCTTTTCTCTTATTTTTATAAGCCCCCTTTAAGTGCTGAAAGGTGACAATGATTTCTCCATAGAGCCTTGTATTCTCCAGGCTGAGCAATCCCGACTCTCTCAGCCCATCTTTGTAGGGGAGGTACTTTAGCACTCTGATCACCTTTGGGGCCCCCTCTGGATCTGTTCTAACAGGTCCACATCTTTCTTACACTGAGGACTCCACACCTGGACACAGTGCTCCTCGTGGGGAAGTCAAATATGTATATTAAAACAGAGGAAATAAAATTAATATCAGGAAATGATTGCATGCCAAATTCTAGGCTACAGCAGCATTATTTTAGTGTGCTTTGACTTGTTTATAAGAAATACTTTTCCTCATAGGTCTTGCTTGCCAGATGATATTAATGTCAATATGATTTTCCCTCTTTTTTTTATAGTTGCTGGGATACAAATGAACATGGTGGTCCCTGGTGGGTTATACGAATACCAATTTTAATTTCTATTATAGTAAGTAAAACTTGAAGCATGAATTATAGATCTGTTCAGCATTGTGCAGTGCATGTAGCCATTATTCTTTACTGCTAGTTACAGATAGGCAAGAATTCTGTTTTAATGAAAAGAAATTGTGCTGCAGGAGAAATGTTAAACAGATGCCAAGGCCATTAAAATTTGTTGCCTTCAAAATTTATCCCCCTCCTATTAAATGAGCAGTTGTTTTATTTGCATGTTGTTCTTTCTTCAACATCTCTACTGTTTATGAGCCTGGAGGAAGGAAAAATCTAATTATACTTTTCAATGAATTGCAGATTTGATTTTGTGTGTAAATAGATAGTCCTGCTATTGAGAATCTGATATTAGTCATAAAAAAGTATGGCTATGTATATCTTTCTTTAATTGGTAGCCTACTGAAATATATATTGAACATGAAGTATTTGCAAAATAATACCATTTGAGAATGTTTCACTGGGCTTTTCCTGTTTGGAATTCATTAGAATTACTGGAGTAGTGCAATAATATTCCTGTTCACTGTAATAATAATTTAATTAACTTTGGGCATAATTTACTATGGTTTATATGTGCATTTTTGAAAATAGAGAGCAAATTAATTTTTTTAGATACACTTCCTTATTTTTTAAAATTGTAGGCAGAAAATCTGGGGCATTATTAGATTACACAAGATTTAAGGAGTTTGCATTATGCTTGGGCTTGCCTTTCAATCTGTGCCTGCTGAAAATCATTTTGGGGGAAATTCCTGTCATTGCCATCAGAGTGAATTCTGCAGTTTGAAGAGGAAGAAGAGTAGGTCATATGTGTGAAATGGCATAAGGTTATGAAGAAATGAGCATGCAACAGAACTACAGCATGAAAGGAATACTTGCACCTCAAAGGAGCTGGAGGAGAACGGAGAACAATCCAGAGTGAAGAAAACATGCTGGAAGATAAAAGCAAAACAAACACCTGCTGTTTACAGGAAAGTCTGCTCTCTGGAAGCTCAGTTTGAACAGCTGTCTGGTATGTTCACGTGCCAGAAGACAATGTTCCTCCAAAGCAGTTGTAGACCTGGAAGTGAAAGTTATCCCAGGGCCCATTGGCAGACCTGAGCTGCAGCTGGATCTTAATGAAGACTGGAAAGAGTTGTGATTTAAGCAAGTGGAATTCTGGTCAGGCAGCAAAGTTTTATCTATCCAACAGTATCGTGAGAGCAAGTTCTGGTACCATTTTGCACAGTGGGAATGGCTTCAGCTAATTCAGTGTGTCAGAACCCTTCCTGGCATTTCCTCCTGAGAATTTTGGCTTGAGAGAAGTCATTTGGCAGACGTTCACACTTCATGCTGTACACACTTCAGAGCTACTCGGTTGGATGTGACTGTTCCAAATGAATGTGCTGCTACCCCTGTTCTCTCCTTGTCCAATAATACTGGCTCCAGTGCATATGGCAAGTTAATATCCCCTGCCGTGTACACTCAGCTGCATTAAGTCTGCAGATAAAATCTGCAATAACAGGTTTCTGTCTGTTGCATTTATACATAAGCCTCTAAATAATCACCTGCCTGAAAGAAGCACACTTCTTCTGAAAGAAGTTCAGCAAAAGCCTATATTTTCTAGCATTTCTTTTTTATTTTTTAAAAAAATACATTAGATGTAATTTTTCCTAAATTTTTATTTCAGCCCTGTCAGTTCCTTTCTCTATCTTTCACTTGTCTTCTCACATGAAATGTTAAAAACAGAGGGGTATGCAGTTGCTATGACCATTGTTTATTTATTAGGATCCCAAATTCTATAGGCTGTGTTATAGAAGACACAAAAATTAATTGAACTTGGAAAGCTCAGAGCTGAATTTTTAGGAGAAAGAATAAGGGTTCTGCCAATACATGAAGACAGATTTATAGCATTGAGATAGGCACTGTCTGGTTAGGTACCCTACCTCCTGATTTTGTGCTATGGCATGGGGTTAGTTTAAAACAAACAAACAAAAAAATCTCATTTTCACCATGATATAATTTTTTTTTCTAGATTAAGTTATCCTGTGTTCTTTTGATGCAGCTGTTTATGTAGCTGGANGGTTAGTTTAAAACAAACAAACAAGAAAATCTCATTTTCACCATGATATAATTTTTTTTCTAGATTAATTTATCCTGTGTTCTTTTGATGCAGCTGTTTATGTAGCTGGAGTTGCACCTTTTAGCAGAAATTTTTGCTCTGAAGGTGTGGATTCCAACTGTTCCTTTACTTCAGCACAGATGTGCTGTATTTAGTGTGCAGCTTTCTAGACCACACCAAAAAATCCAACACCAGAAGGGATGGTGACCAGAAAAAGCTGAAAGTCAAGGCTTAAGAATTAATGGGAATGAAACTTAGGATATACTGAGTTTTATACCTCAGTTTTCTAGACTGATTAGGTTCTGGGCATAATGAGTTTTCATGCAAGTGCCTTTCTATAAGGTAAAATATGAAATAAAAGACAAAATAAAATGCTGCTCATTTGTCTTAGAGGGCTGTCATGAGAATTAGGCTGCAGGGATTCAGATGATCTCCAGAGGTTCCCTCCAACCCCCATCTTTTCTGTGATTCCTTCATTCGTAATGTCAGCATCAATACCCAAGACAGTCAGACACTTGTGAGAGACCCTTTTTGTGCTTGATTGGAGTAGACAGATCAGCTGTGCAATAATCTTCTCTAACCCTAATTCAGACAGAAAATACTACAAGTTGAGGTGAGGAGCAAGGGAGGGTCAAAACTGCCTCTGGGCTTCCAGCTGTGAATCCATGTGGCAATTTAGGCCAGTGCTCCATTGCAAAAACCACATCCAGTGTCCTGTCCCACTGGGAAACCTGTCCTCAGCTGAAGCAGTGGGAGGAGGAAATTTCTGAAAATTGAGGCTTTCAAAGATATTGCTAGCCAGAGCAGCACTGGTGGGCATGCAGTGGTTGCTGGACAAGGCAAAAGTGGTGCTACAGAACACGGTAAGTTTGGCACTGCAGAGCTCTGGAGGGAGGTGCACGACTCCCACTGCTGATGTGGCTGCACTGAGGCCTGGTCAGAGAGAGAGGTTCCCAGGATTTGCCCTTGGGATGTTATGAGAGACTCAGGAAGAATTCTCAAAAGCAATCTCCTCACAGATAAAAAACTTGCACCTGCTGTTTTCCTCACATGTGGTATGTGATATTTTGCTAAGATCTTCATCAAAAGGGTGTTGGTCCATCCTGCACCATTTAGCTTAGAGTATTCTTTGTTAACCAGTCCATTTCTAGAGCACCATAACTGTAAAAATCTCTGTGATTTTCAATAAAATGCTTCATTGATGCCTTCTGAGACATTGGAGTCTGTGTCGCTGTTTCTACTCAGCGGTGACAACTTGGCTCCTGTCTCACTTGATAAGCATTTCTTTGTGCTGCATATTGAGTACAGCATGCAGAAATCACCATTGTGTTTGTTTTCTCTGCAGGTGAATTTTATACTTTTCATTAGCATTATAAGAATCTTACTGCAGAAGTTAAGATCTCCAGATGTTGGAGGAAATGACCAGTCACAATACAAGTGAGTCATATTTTTAGATATTATGACAGAACCAAAATAATCTCTTTAAGATTTCATCTGCTGAAAACCAACAATTGCTGTATTACTATAATTACATTTAATTTAGAACTACTTTTAGATACAATTTAATAAATACAACTATGTTGAAATTGAGATAAATATATTTTTATCAAACACTGAAGTAAAAAAAACCCCTTAATTTCAGAAAGACCAACAAGCTATTCTTGAGTTCGAGTTTAATCCATTAATGAATATGTTGATGCAAAATATCAAGTAACATCTTTCTTTTGATATATATTTGTGTTTCAGTTTGACATAAGAAAAGTTTTAAAATCAAAACATGTTCCTTCAACCTCCTTAAAACCATTTTTTTAAATTTCTAAAATACATAAATATATTTTAAGAGCTGGAAATAACTTACATTATTACCAAAAATTTAAAAGTTAATTATAATGTTTTATATTGATTTTAAATAATATTACTTTTCTAGAGGAAAACAGTTATTTCTGCCTTAGATCAACTTCATTTCTGTTCAGACTTCCTTCTTTTGTGTTTCGATTTGAACATCAAATCCTAAAATGTCTCTTTGCTCCCACAGCTTTAAAATCAAGGGATGTTGGGGCACAGTTCAAATGCATTGCTAAAATTGAGTTTGTTCTCTATTGCCATATCCGTTATTGCTTTTTATTATAAGAGCTACTGGATATGTAATAATCTGCAATCAAGGGTCTGTTGTAGTAGGTCTTATTTTAAAGCCCAGACACAGCCACTGCCAGTTCAGGGTGTTAATATGATACCTCAGTGACAAAACCTAACACAAACACTGAAAATCCAAAGCCATGCAAGTGGCCCTTGAAAATGTGCTCCTGGGTAACACCTTTCCTTCATTCAAAAAATACCAAATTCCTGTTCTAAAAGCTGGGAAAACATGGTATGTAGAAATCAAGAATATTGTTAAAGCCAAGAGAAGCAGGACCTTATGTGTCTTGTAGACAATATTTAATGCAAAAAGTGAAAAATTCTGATGTGCTGCAGAAAAGTCAACACAACTGGACTGACAAGAGCTACAAGGGTCTTGTTTTTTGTTTACTCATTCAATTATCTAAACCTGTGGGAGAGCTTGTTAAATCTAGATGAAATTGTGTAGTTGCCACATTATTACGTAGCACAATGGCCAACCTATAGGCAGGAAATGCTCTCAAGTTTTCTTCTTCTGATATAAAGCTTTCTTTGCTTCCATGTGGTATTTATTTATTTTTTGAAAATTAGGCATTTCCTTACTTTCAGTTCCACAGTTTTCCACGGTTTACATAGCACTTTATTATATGAAATATTCACATTATTAACAACCTTGTCCTTCATTATTCAGCCCTGTAAATTCTTTGCTTTTAGCATTTGATTGCCTGATTAAGCTTGCATTTCTGGTCTTTAGCCAATATCCGTGGGAAAGTAGATTAACCTCCTAAAGAAACTGCATCTACAGAGAAAAGATCTGGGAGGCTCATTAATAAAATTGCAAATGCATTTTCTAAAAGTCAGAGAAGACTAAGGCCCTTTCTTTTACTAAAATGTAAGTGCAGTCTAGAGAAAGTAGCATCAACTAGACAAAAATTACTAAGCCAAGCATGAAGTGAAAGTGATCTATGAATCTAAAATGAATACTACTCATGTAAGTCACCATTTTTCTTCCCTTCCTCTGAAACTGTGGTAGCTGGTTCCATCCTTTTTGTTGTTCATTTTACTTTTGCAGTGGAGGCTAAATTCAAATAAAATCAGTTTTCCATTTCACTTGGGAAACCAGGAAATTTGCTGCCAGTGCCATCTTATCCAGTTGTAAATTAACTTCTTCTGCTAAGGAATCTCTCCCTATTTTTCCTACTTACAGTATCATCTTTAGATGTGAAGGGTTTACTATTCTTGAGAAACTTTGCTGTCAGAAATTATTATTTCCACATAAACAGATGCAGCCCCTGGGACATTATAAACAAAGCAAGGCCATGAAGACTAACACAGAAATATAAAACTACTTGAAATACCTTAACTTTTCTGTTAAAAGAGGGGAATTCACAACAGCATCCTTTCATTGTTGAATCAAGTTATATTCATCAAGACAGTGATGAATTATGGAACTCAACATTATAACTTCTCAAATTTTATCTGATACCAGACATCCAAAATTTTTCCTGACTGGCCCTGTATAATATATAAAACTGAAGTTATTACATTGAAATAAATGATAGATAAGGTAAAAGTAGCAATTTATCCTTCCAATAGTTTCACAAGTTGTTTGTCAGAGCACTTCTGCTAGTAATTTAAAGTTCTCTTTCCTTAACTTCAGTAGCATTTTCTGCTAAATTTTTCAATGTAATTGACAACATTGAAAATTATTTAGTGGAGTGTGCTTGATACCACAAGTAAAGCTATGAAGTTTTAGTATTTGAGGCTGATGAAAATCTCTCAGTTGAGATGATTCTGGATTACATTTCCTAGGTGCTGCTTGCACACTGTGCAGGTGCAATGTACAGACCAACCATGCAGTTACACATTTGTCTCAGGAAAACATGAGCTCATCATTAATTTTCAGCCTTTTCTCTTTCCTTTACCCAGGAGACTTGCAAAATCCACACTGTTGCTTATTCCATTATTTGGAGTTCACTATACAGTGTTCGCTCTATTTCCTGACCGCAGTTCCAACAATTACAAAATCATCTTTGAGTTGTGTTTGGGATCTTTTCAGGTAAATTTTAAGGTTTTTATTCAAAAGAAGTTTAGTTGACCTAGGTGAGTGCTGCCTACTAACTAAGGAATATTGTCTCTTTCCAGGGCTTGATTGTTGCAGTCCTGTACTGTTTCTTGAACAGCGAAGTAAGTTTCACCTTTTTAACTCTTAGAATGTTAAATATGGATTTTAGTAAATGTATAAGTGCCCCTATAATTCTTCTCTGATAGACAAAACAGTTTTATATGTCTACATTCCTATTAATGTAATACATTTGTGAAAGTTTTTATGCAGCAGGAGAAATCAGTGTTGTTGGGTGAAGAGTTTTAAGAGCTGTCTAAAATCTAATTCCTTGCAAACTCAGGTGTTAGTGTCTTCTACTATTTAGCATCTAATCTAATGTTCTAGTCTAAGATTAGCTCTAAGAGCTAGATCTAATTTAGCTCTGTTAGAAGCAATGTGCAAGTGAGGTGCAACAAGCCTGGAAATTTATCCAGAACTTGAAATACCATTTACTAAGTCTTTAGGCATAATGTACTGTCAGTATCTAAATCTCAGAACAGCAACAGATTTTCAGAGATGCTTAGCATGTCGTAGTTTTCACAGTTTCAACTGAGAAAGTTGCAAGGAATTCCTTTTTATTTCAGCCATCATGCAGAAGGAATCTGTCTGAAGAAAACACCTGCCTGCACAGACAATAACATTCAGCTGTTCTGAGTGTTGTTCTGGTCTTTTATATTCATGAGATGCCTGATTTTGAGCTAATAATTTGATTCTATGCCTTAAGTATATGAGATAAATAGCTCAATACCAAAACCTAATATTGCAGCACAAGTGACGCAAAGTTGTTTTTTGAAAGTGACCTTAGGGCACTTCTTCCTGCACAGTGTAGGCAGTCTTTGCCTCAGTTATCTGACCTTTGTAAAAACTGATTGGATGCTCTAGGAGGGAAGGGATGCCCTCCAGGCTTGTAGAGAGGAGGGAAAGAACCTCAAGTGGTTCAACCTGGCCAGTTCAAGGTGTCCTGCTCCTGGGTCTGTGCAGTGGTGGCTGAGGGACGAAGGGGTTGAGGGCTCTCCAGCAGAAAAGGACTTGGGGATGAAGAATGGACCGTGAACTGGCAATGTGCATTTGCAGCTCAAAAAACCACCTCTATTCACCATTAAAAGAATCATAGCCAGCAGGTCAAGAGACGTGAATTGTCACCAGTACAAGAAAGATGTGGATCTGTTAGAGCAGGTCCAGAAGAGGCCACAAAAATGATCAGAAGGCTGGAACACCTCTCCTGTGAAGACAGGCTGAGGGAGTAGGGATTGCTCAGCCTGGAAAGGAGAAGCATCTGGGGACACTTTATAACACCTTAGAGAACATAAAGGGGGGAATTATAAGGAAGATAACAAAAAACTTCTTAGCAGGGCTTGTAGTGTCAGGACACCTTTTAACTGATATGTAGTAGATTTAGGAAGGAAAAAATATCTCCTGTGAGGGTGGTGGAGACACCGTAACAGGTTGCCCAGAGAAGCTGTGGAAGCCCCATCCCAGGGCCAGGCTGGATGGTGCTCTGAGCAGCCTGGGCTGGTGGAATGTGTCTCTGCCCATGGAAAGGGGTAGAACCACATAATCTTTAAAGGTTTGTACCAATCCAAACCATTCTATGAGTCTGTTCCTAGAGATCCCCATGTGACAGCCAGTAGACTTGGAAAAGTTCCTCACATAAAAGAAAATTTTCAGCTCATATTGTGGATTTTCTTTTTAACACAGGTGCAGGGGGAGCTGAAAAGAAAGTGGCGGAGTTTGTGCTGGAAGCAGACAGCAGGCAGAGATTACAGATTCCACAGCTCATCCATTTCTCGGAATGGATCAGAAAGTGTTTCCCAACTCCACCGGAATTCAAGAGCTCACTCGTTTATGCAGACAGAGACCACCATGATATAAATCAGCTAGGTCCCCCAAAACATGAAAAACTGTGGGACATATCATTCATTATGCAGCTTAATGTGATATTTTATAAAATGTACAGTTTAGTGCTTTGCTTTTCTACATATTGGTATTTGGGGAATCGGTTTGTGCAGCCAGTCTGTCAATAAGGAGAAGCCTGCCCCGTGGATGCTTTCTGTTTTGCTCAAATGGTATTCATATTAATTCTGATGTTCTCTTGCAGTTTGCTAGCTGTAACTATTCAAAAATTCATTTTCCATAAAGGTCCCTTCACCTTCCAAAAAGGTCCATGTAGGGTATCCTGCTCAATGCGGATTTCTTTAGCACATGTAAGGGTTAAGATGGGAAGCAAGAAAATTTCTTACCCTTTATTTATACTTAAGGAAACATTGCCTTAAGGATTAGGAAATTATGTTCTAATTATGGAAAAATAAAATAAATTTTTAAAAATCTAAGACAGTAATTAACCGCACTGGGAGTTCAGTGTGCTAATCCAGTGAATCATGAACATGATTTACACAGATGGAAAAAGGTAGTACTTCTAGGCTAATGGTATAAATTGCAGACTCCTTCCTACAGAGTTTGATTCCAGTCCTGCTGTTACTTTCAAAAGTGCCTAGTTTAATGTTTGGGTGCAGAGTGTAGGGCAACTTTTACAGTCCATACAGAAAAAAATTACTATATTACTTTTGAAAATAGTAGTTCTCAGCTGTTTTCTTCTGTTTAAAGTCAGAGATTTGTGTTGATCTTTCATGAAGGAATTTTCTGGAGAGGTATGTTTTATTGCTAAAGCAGCCTGGCATAGGATAAACGTCCTTGAATTGCACATTATACATTGAAAATATACTTTTTTACAGCCTTATCATTGAAATCTGTCTCCAGGAACTACATATTTGACTGCAAAACACAAGGAATATTGCACTGAAGTTACAACTCACATTTAACGAAAAGTGTAAATTTGTTTAGGTTTATTCAGTTCTATATCTATCTGAAATTATTTGTAATTTAGTCCTGACCGTGAGTCCAGAAAAAAAAAATAATTACAGAATCCCTAAAAATTACCATAAAAGGCATAAAGAAGGAATTTTCAACAGTTCCAAGCCTCTTATGTAGCCACGTTAAAAAAAAAAAAAAGGCAGAGAACTGAGTCTTATAAAAATATACATAATATTTCCACTCTTTAAAAGAAATAAACCCAGTGATGTTCTCTTCTCATGCCAATATTTAACCATGTCCACCCTATGTTACAAGTGGGAATAATATGTGTTTGCATGAGTACCTCCATGCAAACCATTGCCCTCATATTTCAGATAACAGATTTTATGGAGCTGGCAGAATCCAAGATCCCTGCTCTTGTCAGATAAAGGGAAGAACAGCAGCAAGACTGTCTCTTGGCAGACATATTTGTACATCCCTTGAAAATATTACCAGCACTGGGAATATTGTCAACAGCTGTCAAAGTGTGCTTGCAATTCTTAGTCTGATTTAATCTGGCTATTTATCAGCCAAAACCAATTTGTTTTAATGGGATTGCTGTGGAGTTGTACAAAGTTTTGTCAGCCCAAAGATAGAAGGGGCCCCGTGGTTCACATGACTACTGCAGAACGTGGTGAATGTTACATGACCCCTGTAGGTATCATTTGAGTCCAACAACAATCACTCAACAAATTGTTACTTACAAAAATTGAATTTAAAGAAGCTATTGATCACTTTCATGTTATTCATAATGCTTTCTGCTTGGCAAAGTAACTATGAGATTCTGGATGGAAGTAGGCTGCCCAAAGACATTCCCATGGGGTCTAAAGATGTGCCCCTACACATGTATAGGAACTAAATATATTCCCAAAGGCTTCAGACTGAGAAAACACTGCTAACATTTAGTATGTTTCCCTGATCACTGGAAAAACATTCCACAAGCTCTTAACTGCAAATATATGAAGACCCACTGGAGCTTTGGGAGCTGCTTTTGCACCTAAATTAAACACATCTGTGCACATTAGGATTCTTTGTCTGCAGTGGCATTGGGACTGCTCAGTTCCCTGAGATGTGATGTGCAGGATGTTCTTTTTTCCTCTTAATTTCTAGGGTAGAAAGGCACATGTGACAAGCATTCAAGTGTGCTCATCTTTTTGCTCAAATGAGGTTATGTGAGCGAGTTGACACACAGACAGAATGATAGCACAGAAATAGATGTTTCAGGCAATCGTTTCCATCAGTCTGTTCTGCATGATGCATTGCCAATTATATGTGTTTATAACACATTGTATCTTAGAGAAAACTGTCTTTGTTCTAATTAGGCAAGCATGGGAAAAAAAATCTGCATTTTAATTATTTCTGGGTTATAAAAAAGAAAAGTCTTGGTAAGAAAATACATTTTATTTTTAACAAACCAGCATTGTTTCCTTCAACTGGGTGCAGATGGACTTGGGCTTGATTTTACTTTGTATGTAGGGTGAAATGCCACATGAGGAATTTGCAGTGGGAGAATGTAGAGGTATCACTAAGTTTGTAAAGGACAATGTGGACATGCAAAGAATGGCACACAAGAGAAAGATGCGCTGTATATGTTTTTCTTTCAAACCAGTGAAAACCACAGAACTTTAGAGAACCTCATCCCTCTGTTAATAATATAAATTCAGATAATCTACTGTTTTGTAAGACAGTATGGACACAATCCATAATGCTTTGTGCTAGCATTATCATGGTGGTAAAGACACAGAGGACACTGCACTCACTTTGTTTTTGCTCCCAGAAAACTTCTGATTTCCAAATAATTTTATGCAAAGTTACAGCATCAACCCCATCATCACCAGTTTGACTTTCAGCTGCCTTTTCATGCACAGATACACATGATATTAAAATGTCTGTAGAAGCTGCAGAACAGTTTGACTAATCTAGAACTTCATCAATGTTTATAATCTTTACAACAGCCAGAACAAGACAGCTTCTCAAGGCTTTGTCTTTCATTGCATTTTGCTGAGGAGTATAGGATTAAATCCTCTTGCTCTGTGCTGTGGTGACTCTAAAGAGCAATGCAATGAAAAGTCATTTGGCCTTCTGTCATCCTTAATCCCAGTTCTCGCTCAGTCCTAGCAGCATCAGGTGAAGAAGTAGAGGCTGCAAGACAAGTGTAACCTTTCCCTGTACCTCCTTTTCTTTAGTCCTTTACTGCCTTTTTCCTTTTGGTTGTACCAGGGTCCAAACTGAGCTGTAAAGTCTTCAAGGCAGCAAACCTGGGTTTTTGGTTTTTTTTTTTGCCCGTCCCCATTGAAAAGCCAGTAGCGCAGCTTATACTTACTGAACAGGAATGGTAACACAGTTTACTCTCAGTACCATGGTTAATTGTTGTGCTTTACCTCCCCTGGAGGCACCATTAATTCTGAGTGATTTCTGTCAGCATTACCTGCTGATTATGCCTGAGGAACACAGTGACAGCTTGCTCTCCCTTTACTAAACACAAATAAAAAATATATATGGACACAGACTTAAATTTTCCTCTGCAGAACTGATTTCAGTTGGGTGCTTGATAAACTCAGGTGGAATTCATCTGCCCTGGTTTTGGTATCTAAAACTGCATGTTTGTCTCTGAGCTGAAGACACAAAAGTGTCTTTTAAAAAAGTGCATTCCAAAGTCATCATAGAGAAATAGGCACTAGTTGAAGATGGCTCCTTCCATGTTCAGCTGGGCAGCTGAAGCAGGTAAGCTGGACCTAGTTCTCTCTGTATTTGCTATAAAATGAGTCTGGCATAGCAGGCTAGTACTTAGATTTCTCACTCCATAGATAGAATCAGGTAAGATGTATTCCACCAGGAGAGATCATAAAGCTGTCTGTGTAATATTACACAGATTCTTCTTTTTAAGCCCATTACCTTGGGTTGGCTAAACTTATCCTCCAAGAAATGTGCAGTGCAATTCAAAAGGTCAGGCAGTGGAGGATCCTGCAGTTCATTTGGTCAAGTGTCCCTGCCTTCCATGAGAAAGCCCACAGCCTTTTGTCCCATTTTGATTTGCCTGGCCTAAGTTTCCAACACATGTTTGTTGTTTTGGGATAGACATTTGGCTTTTTGCCTTTTGTAGGGGAGGGTATATGCTAAAAGAAAGTACTTTACAGTACCCAAAATTTTCTTTATGTTACAGTGCAGGTAGCCAGCTGAGAAATACCCAAAAACTTATGATGGGACTGTACTGTAGCAGCAACATGGTGGCAAATAACATTACAAAAAACCTGCTAGAGTCAAGTTTGAGCTATCCTACCCCACTGTGTAGCATCTGCTTCATGTCCTGATTCACCCTAGGCTTCCCTTGGCCTTTAACATGCCAAAATGGAAGCAACAGGCAGAGACCCTCAGCAAACCAGAAACTCTGTCTGGGGCAGATTGATGAAATAAGGCAATGCCAGGTGCATGTGTCCCACAGTCCATGTGGAAAGACTACAATGAATCACCTGCAACATTTGTCCTCTATTTTTCAAATAATCACCTGTTAACTGTGAATTTACCCAGTTCAGCAAAATTATTTGGGATAAAGTCCAAATTCAGTCTATACAGATCTTTGTCAGACATCCTTAAGGAAAAAATCAAGCTCTAAATATGTTTGACAAAAGAAAGAACTGGCAAGTAACCTGCAGACAGAGCTGCTGTGTGTAAAAGGGTCATAATCTGAACAATGGCTCTCTGTGCATAGTGATACAGGAAATACCTTCACTAACAGAAGTACCTTCATGTTACCATGAGTGCCTATATCAGCTGTGGGCTGTCAGTGCTACCCTGACATGAACAAATACAGAAGTTAGGATGCAGTGCTATTCTGTTGCTGAAAAAAAAAATTGGAAAAAAAAAAGTGTTCTAACACATGTGTTACAAGAGTACATCAGGATAACATTTAAAAAGAGAATTCTGTGATATGGTTTAACCACTCTGTGTTGAATCTGTTTCTGCCCAATGATAGCAGGTTGTAGTTCAATCTAAGTCAGAAAGACTTCCACTGTCAGCTAAAAAAAGTGACTGAAATGTCCCAAACCTCTTTATTTCCCAAAGCACGGTTTGGAAAATAAGTTTATGATTACCTGCAGCTTTTTTTGTCCTGGCATATTAATATGAGTATTACTTCAAATTTCTGTTTTGTCATCTTTGTTATAACTTTATATCTGTCAAGTATGGTAAAATTTAAATATTATGTAAATGAATGTGATTATTTTTTACAAAATGTACAGATTATGATGTTGTATAGATTAATGTGTGTAAATAGATTTCATACTGTAATTCACTATAGTTTTCTTCTGCTTTTGCTCTCTTGTTCTTTTCTGGTTTCAGTTCTTAGTGTCACAGACCTAACAGCCTTCTCTGAGATGTTATATATAAAGCTGTGAACAAATAAGTGTTTACATCTTTATGCTGTTACAGATAATAGTAGTCAATAACACCATAATGGACTGAAGAAGAATCAGAGAATAAAAATTTTAAAAGTTTTGCACAAAAAATTATGGTTTTTTTTTTTAAATTGTGTACAATGATGTGGTTTTTTTTACTGACTCAGTGGGTCATGGCCATGCTGAAAGATGTGACTAAGTTAATATTTCACTTTTTAATTCAGCAGCTGTTAGATGCACATGTTAAAGAAAAACAGCCCCTAGCTTCACTGAGGGATATGTGGCTTTCTGTAACCTAGATTCGCTTACAGGAGCATGAGAATGGCACACAGCTAGAGGAGAACCAGGTGATCCCATATGTTGTGTATGGCACCAACTCCATGGCCAGCAGCTATTTTTGATTTATCACAGCTTGCTCAAAACTTGATTGCCCAGTTATCTGTCAGATGTGTAGGGGTCTGTCAGGAATACAATATAATGCAGCAAGAGCAAAGGAAAGGTGTGAAGCCTCTCCTGTAGAGGTAATACCATATATCATGGGGTTTTTTCCCCTAAAATATATGTATCTATTTCTATGTCTGTAATGGGAATGGGCACAGAGAAGAGACTGCCAGTGCTATGTTGCTGATGGGGCCAGATAGAGAGGGGAATACATGTGGGGGAGGAGGTGGCACCTCCTGGGACAATCTCTGCTCTGGCAGGGACACCCAGTGACACCAAGACAAAGGATGGAGCCTTTTTTGGTGTCTCTCATGGACCAGTGAGTCCATCCCCTTCTCTGTGTGCCTCTGTGAATTGCTGAAGCCACACCACACAGAGGGCTCTCCTGAGCCTTTGGGAAACCTGAACCCTCCTCCCACCTTAGGTGAGCTCTCAGAGGGTCAGTCTGGACCCTTTGACAACCGACAGCACATCTGCAAAGCACTTCAGGTGTCCTCGCCCACACACGTGCCCTGTCTCCCTCAGAGCCAAAGGGGCAGCCCCACACCCAGACCACCCTGATGTCTGCAGTGAGCTGCTTTGGAGCTGATGAGCCTGAACATGGGACAACCAGGGTGCAGATGAACACTGGACTGGTTCCCATCAGTTCTGGCAACAGCACCTGCAGGTTTCCGTGGCAAGTCCGAGTCCTCTGAAATGCAGAAGTGGATCCCTTACAAAAGTTCTGGATAATTAGAGGAATGGTTGTCTCCAGAACACAAAGAGTGGAGGGGAAGACTAGAGTCTGCACTTCAGAAGCAGCTTAAAGAAGGAAACGCTTCTCTGACAACTGCATGGTCACATTGGGCAGTATCAGCTGCAGAAATCTCGTAGCTCTGTGCTCGTACCCACTGGCCCACAGGCAGCTGTGAATACAGCACAAACTGTATTTGAATACACACAATCCCTTTCCTCTGATTGCACCAAGGAGCTTCTAACTGGGACACTTGAGAAGGTAAAGATCAGTGGATGGGAGGGTGGAAGAGCCAGAGAGACCATCTGTCTTCCCTTCATCTCTGTAAGAGGGCTGAACCTAAGAACTATGGCAGACAGTCAGAGAAAAGGTAGTGCAAACTCTGTGTATGTGTGTGTTTAAGTTGGGTGTGGGTTGTATAATAAGGTTACTTTTAGAGAGCACCTTGTTTTCCCCTGGCAGTGTGTAAGCCAAATCCCCATTTATCTCCTAGTTCCAGGGCTATTCCCAGCAATGTTTCCAGTTCTGCTGGTACCAAGGCAGAGGTCAGCCCTTAGGTGGCAGAGTGGTGACACAGAGGAGGAACAGAGCACTCATTTCATGAGCATTTCCACGCTCAGGAAAAGCAGTGTCCCCTCCACCCTGCAGGCTGCTGTGCAAGGCCAAGGCTGTGTGTGGCTCCCCTGAAACACTGCCCCATCTGTAGAGTTTGGGGGTGACTTTTTTAAAGCAGTCACTCTGGAGAGGTACAGGTCATTCCAGTTTGCAAATGGGTTCCCTGCACGATGTCAAAAAAGTCCTAAATAATCAAACCAGATGTTTACAACTAAATAAAATGAAATGCTACCTAATAGTTAAGTTCTATTATTTACAATCAACTATATCTCAACATCCTTATTTTAACATAGACTGGGATTTATTACAAGCTGGCTTGCATGCAATTTGGTTTGAATTATTATATCAAAGCATGTAATAAGTAAGTATATGTTGCATCAAACCATTAAATAATTATGTATTGCCTCAAAAGATTTATAGATTTTGAACACAGGACAAATAAATATTTTTCTTTTAATATCCTACAAATTAACCTAGGATATTCCATTGAATGTGGATATTGGATTTGGAAGACAACAGAAATCAAAATGAAGAGGCATGCTTTTTGTTGAAATCCTTCTGGATTTCTCAGTTGGTGCCTTTGTAATTGAGACTGCTTCTCAACACAATCCTGTTAAGCTGTGAAATTCTCTGTTCAGAAAGGCTTTATTTAGTAATAGCCCTTGGCCACTGCTTATCCCTGGTTTCCTGCTTATATTCTTCACCTGCTTTTAATTAGTGCCTTGGGCTTTGCCTGCCTCTCTCAGTAGGATATGAGAGAATACTGAGGGAAATAATGAGGGAATCAGTAAGCAAGTTTATAACAGTATAATTAATAATGGGTCCTGACTACAAGGGGACATTTTGTTATACAGAATTGCATTCACGAGAAGCAATTTGAAAATTAAAACATAATCTGAGTAATAGAAAAAATTGTGCTATGGAGAATGTTTGTGCCTCAGCCAGGTGATGAATTGGACAATTTAATCATTCCTGCAGATTATAGCTTCTGTTATTCAGATAAATTCCAAAATCATATGGCCTGCTTCAAAAAACACTTAAGTTGATCGTATTACTCAACAACAAAAACATGAAGAAAACCAGTTTCCCTCAAATACATAACATCTTTAAGAATTCCTTTTCATTTTGCCTTTGAAGACCATAACATCCTGTTTTTTGGATTAGGATGATAATTTATCAATTTTGACACTCGAGAGTATCTTTTTGTCACAAAACATGTGGAATTAATATTTTTAATAAGTACGAGTTTTCTTTAAAATCTTTTAAAAGCCCAGATTTTATTTTTTTTTTTTACCTTGATCAGTGTATAGCTCTGGTTGCTTGCCATGATGCCCCAAACATGAGCTGAGAGCGCAGACAGGAAATACTGGGGCTTTTTTATCATTGAGGCCCAATCCATTTCTGTCTAACTTGAAACATATCAACGAAGGTTTCTACTTATAATTCCCCTTTCTGACGAAATACAAAGCTAAAAATCCAGCCCAGGCAGTGCTCCTGCCTCTTGGATGTTTCATGTCCCAGAGGAGGCTTTGCCTGGCGCCTGAGAGGGCTGCCATGGGGAGTCCCATGTCCCCACTGAGGGTTCAGCAAGTCTGCTGCTGCCCCCACACACAATTCCCTCTCCTTGGTAGTCTGACTGGGCTGTGCCGTAGATATGTTGAGGTTTTCCCACTTTTTCAGCAGCTCATAAAATCTCAATCTTAATTTAAAGCATGAGATCCCAGATTTCATAGTCCCACTCTCATGATATCCAACAGGAAGATACTTTACAACCCTTTCTGGCTTCACTCTGGTGAAATATTTGATTTAGAGCAATGCTTTCAAACATAGTTATGGATTTAAAGGATTAAAGTTGAGTTACAACTGTTCTTTGATGCCCAAAAATTAGCAGCAGCTGATTTTTATGGTTCTGGTACCTATGCAAATTAATATATAAGAATAAGTTAAATATTGACTGGCATCACATAAACTGAGGCCAGAAGCGATAATGTTACTTCAAATAAACAAAGGGGTGAGGTTTTGAAAAAGTTTCATGGCATCTCAGAAAAATTCCACTTTTCGATTCCTGTTTATATGGTTTAGGAGGAGTAATGTGTTGTGAGTCTAAAGCAGCAGGGGATCAGACCTCATAACCCATGCACTTATACTTCCTATACTCTCATAAGGCTATGGGATCTTAACTGCATTAATATGTTCAAAGTTTTGGAAAGAAACAGGAAAAGTGAGAAAAAAAATTGTAAACCTATACAAATCATAGAGTTTAGACAGATAAATTAGTCACAAAAATCATTAGGTTTTGATCTGTTGTCAACTGCTGTTACAAAACTGGCCATTAATGCCATTTCAGTCACTTATTTCAGCTGTAGATTCAGTCTGGTGCTGCTCCATTGTGCCTGGATGAATGGAAACTGCTGTGACGTAGATACTTAGGAAGAAATGTGAGCACTATAAACAGACTTTTAGTCCCAGTTCATCTTCTCCCTCTATTGTGCTCCGTATTCATCACAAGCCTAGAAAAGTTCTTCCAATTTCCTATTCATATACTGATCCATGAATAGTACAACTGTACTGCTATATATGTTCTCCAAATGTCTGGGCTGAATAGTTTATTTCCTCTGAGTTGTAATTATTCATCTCAGCACTTGGCAATGTTTTCAAGTGGTCTTTAACTTTCCTCATGCAATGTGTCATCAGGTTTCAAAAATAGTAGTTTCTTTGGACAATCAGGATACTGAAGAATTTGGTAAGTTCATAGGGTGGAAAATGGCTTCTGACCTTCATAACTAACTTGTAGTTGATTGGTTCTCAGCTGCTTTAGCACATTTGAAGAACTCATATTCATGCAAAATGGTAAATTATAAGAAAAAACATCAAGAAAAAGAATTTGAAGTTGGGGAATAAACTGAGGTAAAAGCTAGGATGTAGCTTCGAGGAAATACAATTATGCTCTAGGACACGGTAGTGGAAAGGCAGGGCTGGTTTGGGGAGGCCATATGTAGAATGAAGTAGGTAGAAAAAAAGGCTGTGACAGGAAGCAAAGAGCTGTGCTGAAGACCTCATTTGAGTCAATCAGTACTTGAGAACTATTTTCATGAGAAACTGAGAATAATCTTGATAAATGCTTTCCACTGTCTATGTGTGAAGCTAAACTGGAACCTAAATTTTCAGAAACATGCACTGAAAATGATGCCTTAAGTTTTAGCTTTAATATTTTCCAGATTCTGTACTGCATTATTATATAGCTCTGAACTTCCTACAAAGTGTTAGCAAGTTCTTGTCACAGTTTAATTAGACAAAACAATCCTTTTCCAGCCTGAGAATCAAGAACACCATTGCAGCTTCCGGCCCAAAAATTGTAAACAGCAAATTGAGAGAGCAATGTGGGAGGATGCGGCTTCATAACCTGAAGCTGTAATTGGACAATTTACCCCAATATGTAAATGGACCAAAACTTATAAAAGTGTGAAAACTCATGACCAGGATTCATCTTGGGTGGAGCCATAGCCAGGTCCTTGTACTTCCCAAAGTATATCCTTTAAAAGCCTTTTAATAAATACCTACTTTATTCCTTTAATGTTGTTTGGCCTCTGCTCCAGGCAGCCTCTTTAGGCACCCCATATAAAACCTTTCCAGTTTTGCTCCTGTTTGCAGCTAAGATATACAGTCTGAAAAATTCAGGTGTTCAGGTACAATCCACCTATCAACCGATAGTCTACATTCCTGTCCTTTTATGTAGAAATTTTCCACATTTTAGATTACATGAGGGACATTTTTTGCCTCTCTACATATGAAAAATTGAAAACTTTTCTGGGCAAATAAGAGAATTGGAAAGCACTGATTCATCTTCTAAGACAGAAAAGGCAAAAGCCTTTCACACCACCAGACCAAGAAAACATTTTACACTAATAAGCTAATAAGATAATACATTTTGGGGGAATTAAATATAAATCATGAATCTTGAGCTCATTACCAAACTTAAATACTGTGTCATTAACATTGTCAGCTTATGGATTATGTGTGCTCTGATTTCCACAGCCAAAGTCACTAATGAAAAAATAATATTCTCTATGTTTTAATATGTCTTGAATATTTATTTTATGATTCTCCAAAACCAAAACACAATAATTTTGGCTTTGACTCTTCCACTAGTGTCTGGTTTGTACCTATTTAATTGCAAATACTTCACTAAAGGTACAATCCCTGTAGCCAGCAGGCTGCCAATTATAAAAGCATGGTTCAACACCAGCTAAGTAGGAAGTTGATTTTTTGAGCACAACTGATTAATTTGCTGTTCCATTTTCTACTGGAAAATAATTAGCATTTGGTTTTGTTATTAATACAGCTTAAAGTTTTCCATCTGCCTTTGTAATACCATGAATTTTGGACATGCTGAGTGAAATTCCTGCAAGATGACCTGTGACCTATCCCAGCCTTTACAATGTCCCTGCTATTCCTGATGTATTTATTCAATCTGTACTTCATGTCCCTCAGCAACAGGCACTGAACAATCTTAAGAGGGCAGAAACCCTCTAAGGGAATACATTTGTCACAAGCTTTGGCTGGAAAAGCACCTATGCTTTGTGTATAATTCTTCCTCCAAAGAGATGCACAGATGTCATGGCATACAGTAGTCATCTGAAGAAAATTACTTGCTGCCCTCAAATAACCCTTCTGCAATATGTTTTAGTTCATCTTCTGCAATGAGAAAAACCCAAAAGCATCTGGATATCTGCTTATCATAAATTTTTGTAGCTTTTAAACAAAATTTTAATTATTTAAATAATTTATTTAATTTCATATTTATTTGAATATACTATTATTATAAATATAATGTTATTAATATGAATAAATAAAACTGTTTTTAAATGTAAATAATGTGTTTATTTTTTATTAATTCAAATTTTCAACTACTGTATTATTGTCTCTGTTGGGGGTAAAAGTGAGAGGTTGATACCAGCTAGGAATATGTGCCCATTTCCCACAAAAGAACCACATTCTCTTAGGCCCATGCAGGTATCTAGCTGCACACATCTCAAGCTTTAAGTCTGTACTTAAGTCCTGAAACATCCAGAATTTAGGATGCTTATCTGGTGGTTTGCTTATCATAAACAGCTTAGAGCAACAGTGCTTGCTCATCCCTGCTTATGCTTTATGGTTTCCATTGTGTAAATTATACATGATCTTAAGAATCCCTTATCAATACTTACCCATCTTACAGCATGTTTGTAACTCCTCTTTCGCACTTTACCAAGGATGCAGTTTCTTCTTTTGCAATATTGTGAATATTTTATTATGTTGTATGTGTTTCTCTTTAATTTATATGGACGTGTTTGCTGACGTTGGTCTCTGGATACATATTTATTGTCTCTTGATGTTTTTTCAGAATTGTTATGGCAGGAAGAAAACAAGATCATGGCTACTTCTGAGACAAGACAGTCATGACACCCTTCAGGGAATAAAACAGAGTGGGCACCAAGCCAAGAGGGCGAGTGCCAGGGCAGGGAGCTGGAGGACCAAAGCATGTCAACATGCAGCAGGAATGAGCCTCCAGCACCTCTCCTGTCACAGGCAGGGCCGAGGAGATACCACAGAGGGAGGAGGAGACCCACCAGAGGGTCTGAAACCCTCTCCTAAGTGATCCTGGCGTTGACAGAAATTGACGGGCCACTAGAAGAGCACAAGGGAAAAGCTTGGATCAGCTGCACCAGTGCTAAGGGAGCTCTTTTGAAGGCTTTAGCTGACTATCTTTCAGTGAGTGATTAAATCATCCTAATCTTATCTGGGGCCATTGGACAGCAGTGCAGACTGCCCCAGACTTGCAGTGTGACCTCCCAGCTGTGGGTTCCAACAGGATCTCTGGCTCATACATCAGAAAGTCTACTGTCATTGCTCAAATGTTCTGTTTATTCTTTCATATATCCCCTAGCAAATGTTTGTTTTATTTTCATGGCAGTTACTTAAATCAAGATGGCTTTTATCATAGTTAATTACCAAGAACTTGAACTTGAGAGATACTTTGAATACTCCTAGCAGGCCTATGACTTTATTACTGCAGAAGAAGAGATATTAAGTAAGTTAAAAGCAGTTTGAGGATACAGAACCAGCCAAGATGCGGATAGCCATTAAGCTCAATTTTGTTTCTTCTTTTCTTGTTGAATAATAATTTGAAGCAAGCCTATAGCTGAATTGCAATAGACAGTAAAGAAGTAAACAGACATATCCATCTAGGTCCCAGTATGACAGCATTTTTAAAAAATCAGGCATTGTAATGTGATGAGCAATTCAAACAACTGGAGGGAGAAGCCCACCAGATTTTCCTTGCAATCTCCAATGGAAATCTATTTGTAAAATGGTTGTGTATTATGGATGGACAATAAGAACTGTAGTCTACAGCACTATTTGCACAGAATAGTAATCCTGAATGACATTGACATTAATTCCTGCTATTTTCTAAGCTTTATGTCCCATATATAAGATTTCTTTTGTCTTTTCCTGTGTCCCTCCACTACCCCAGCAATATTTTTTGTGGTTTATGACATGATGTTTTAGTACCAGATTAACAAATCCCAGAGATGATGCCTGGACACTGAAAAATAGGATGTAAATCACTGGCACAAGATACTGAATTAGTGCAGAAGTTTCTGTGCAGTTAATGAGTGCACTTGAGAATGGTTCCATGTATTTAAAGTGCTTAAGGATCTCCACTAAGTCACGCAATCCAAATGCAATAATTTTAACTAAAGCCCTATCTTGGCTGGGGAAAATTAAGAAAGCTTGAACTTCACTTTCTCAAGTCAGCAGTCAGATGGAAAGACAAAGATTTACTTACAGATAAAATTAGCATTCCAGAAATAGAAAACTATATGGATTTAAAAGTGAGGGCTTTCTATGTATCTGTACATTGTTCAGATTCTTATAAATTGACTTCAAATACCATTTTACTCCAATAATCATTCAACTGGGTTCTATGAGATGTCCCTACAAAGGGAAATTTTTTTTGTGCGAAATGAAGACTGCAATTGCCAGTTATAAACTGAGTATAAACTGTGTATATGTCTGCTAGTTTTCAAGAGAGTTTTTCTGTTTATTTATCTATTTGGAAACATTTCTGAATGCATTGCTATATCATTGATATGCCATTCTAGATCAAATTAATGACCACATATAGCAAAAGCTCCAGGAAAAACCCATCAACATTTTTACCAACATTTTTAGCCTACCACCTCTGCTCGGTCTCTTTCTAACCCAGAGTTCCCCACCCACACCCAGACCCAGGTGACACCCAGCTCCCTGTGCTACCTTTTAACACTTCCCTAATGCCCTCCAGAGATTGATTCCCTGCTTGCCAATCCTACCCACTGCAGACTGTCTTTTCTAAAGGGTAACTTTCTTTTCAGTTCTGTTTGTTGAGCTGATCAGTGCATTTTCTAAGTTCAACAGTTCCTTGCTGTACAGTACAATAGTTGCAGTAGTTTGACATTTCCAAATTAAGGTATTGTATTTCCTTACTGAATTCTGGGCTGAAGCATTTCCCTGTGCAGCTCCATGCTACTTTCCTGCCCTCCAAGACATTTTCTTGTTATTTCTGATGGCTGGAAGATGCTCTTTGCCCTTCCCCAGCTTTTAGGGTAGCAGTTCCCAGGCTGCTTACACAGATGCAATGAATCCCATGTACTGATGATTTTGTTCAGGATTTCCACTCCCAAAAAGAATGAAAAGCTTCATCACATGTCAAATGCCTCAAACTCTACAGATTTGCAAGAACAACTAAAATTGCAAAGTATCAATTGAATATATTTAACTATAAAAGTTTTCTTTGCCTTCTTCATCCCAATTTCAATGAAAGTTGAATTAACTTTTTGAAGTTAAGATGAAGTTCTAAGATTCCTGCCTTATCTTGTTTTTTACCCTCTGTATAAACAAGACCAAAAGCCAGAATTTTCATATGTTCATGCAAGCTAGAAAGCCTTGTTGTACCCATTTATCTGTTACAAAACCTTGCTTGTTTGTTTCTTGCCGTTGTCTTATGATACTTATTTTCTCAATAAGGAACATTTTCTCTTTGAAAGTGTGTAATAGTTCTCATTTTATCCTTTCATTCATCTTTCTTTTTTTTTTTTTTTTTTGCTTTCATATATCATGCCTTTTTGAAAATGGTTAGTAAAACCTTTTGTAGCATCAAATGAATAAGTTTCAAAGCAAATTTTTTCCAGATTCAAAGCTGTTTTCTTCCTGTGAGGCTGTATAAAGATCTAAAGATACCACAGGTGGGGAAATTTAGACTAAGCTACTTAATTTGGCTAATATCCCTTTCCCTAATACATGGTGCTTAGAACACATTGCATTCATACCCTATTCCATTCATGAATAAATCATGGGCATGTTGGCTGTGTTTGTGGGTTTCAGCTCACACTATTTATTTCTGAGGGTGACATCCAGAACTCAAATACTATGGCACACCCCAGGTACTGGCAGCTCTGAGTGATTTTGTGGAAAGACCAACTCACTTCTGTGTGGAGCTGGAATGGAAAATTGAACTGCTTTAGTTGGAAAGGAGCAAGACTGATCAGGCAGTTAATTAAGCAATCAAACTGTTTGGTTAATGATCCTGCAGGGGCTGTCAATTCTCATTAGGGGTTAGATTAGTTTCACTGAAGTGGAGTTGAAAGCTGGGGGGTGGTTTCTGCCTCTCTCTTTAAAAACAGGAGCAAGTAGGTAATATAGAGCAATCTTCACTAGGTGCTGGGGTAGGGAAGGGAATGGCATGGCTGTGTTTTAGCACAGACACAAGAGGTGCTGCTGGAGACTCACCTCCTCTCTTGGCAAAGGCACCATTCTGTCTGTGGATGTCTATCTCAAAAGAAAATCACCCTGAGAAATATGGTTGTTTTTATCTTAGAGCAGTTCTGGGCTCTATTTCATCATGCTGCCCTGCAAATGGTCAATTTGGCACACTGAGAGTTGTTGACAGAGGAGAGGGGATGGAAAAAGGGGGGCAAAAACTGCTTAAGCCAAAAAGAAAGACTTGTTACTCTGTGCCCATGTGAGGGGACAATATCAAGTCCTATCTGTGGCCTTTTAGAGGAGCTGCAAGTTGAATCTCCATAGAACAGAAGCAATTAGTAAAATATGAATATAAGGAAAAGTTAGTAGCTTCAAGAGAAAGGTCTGGAAAATGAATGAAGAAGAGAAAAATCAAAGAAAATTAATTTTACCAAGTGAGAGATAAGGATATGCTAATATTTAATGGTAAAAAAATGTGCAGAGCATGAATAATATAGACTTTTACCAAGAAAGAGAATAAGTTCCAGGTGTAGATACCATATTATGCAGTGATGAAATATAATTTATATCCATATTTTGTGGCTCTATACTGCCTCAAACAAATGTGTCAGAGCACTTGAAAAATATCGGTTAATAAATTCTCCCAAGTTTATTACCTTGATAGAACTAATCACATTTTTCCTAGGAGAAAACTGCATATTTCTTATATGCTTGGATCATGCAGGAAGTCTGTGACAGTCCAGGATATAATCCAGATCTCCTGAATATCAGCTCTGTATTTAGCTATAAATTCAGCTTTTCTTAGACTTGACTTGAGTCATATTTTGTAATCCAAATGAGCCTCCTTCTCCCGCCTCCTTCCCCACATTGCAAAAAAAGCCCAAGCAAACCAAAACAACAACAACAACAAACTTAATTCAAAATAAGATTAAGAGTATGAATTTTTGAAGTGGCTGGTGAAAATTTGCATGGAGATGACCCCAAATCTACCAGCAAAATGTCTGGCTTGACATTGAAAAGGAAGGGAGAATGCAGAAATTCAAGAACTACACAGACATTTTTGGAAAGTTTTAAATGAATATGTTGCAGGATTGCATGCAAACTGTATGTGATGAGACATCATCTATTCCCTTTCTGGATGACAAGGTCAAATCAGTCATTTGTCTGCTGGTTTTCACCTGCTCATGAAATGTGTGCTAGTTTACTAAAATTTTTGTAGACTGACTTGGACTATTCTCACAAAATCATTCTGGAGAAGAGAGATAGTCTGTGTAACCTGCTTTTCTTGAAAGATGAAAATTTTTATTCTCTATTTCTTCCTTACCTGCCATCAGTTTATCAGCATGCTAGAGTCTCTCAAATCCCACATTATTCAGAGCTCTGGAAGAAAATTAAAAACATAGCATTGCAACTTATCCTCCAGTCCAGACTGGAGCCACCCCAAAATCCCTTCTAAATTGGGTTTCATGATATTTCACTTCTGTCTTACTTTAAAAAAAAATATTGGTTGGTTAAAAATATTTTCCACTGAATCTTGAATTTTTGTTGAAACCCCCCCTCAAATAGTTTGTGTTTTGATCTAGGCAGGTACATCCCAAATCCTGGCTGACTCCTAGTCCTATCCTGCTCTTTTAGCACATTTGTAAGTTAAAGTTCCTGAGCACATCACTACAGCAGTATAAAATGTCCCACTTGGAAAGCCACATTTTCTGAAATCACTGCTCAAGGGTTTGGACAGTGCTCTCGGGCACGTAGTGGGGATCTTGGGGATGATTCCGTGCAGGACCAGGAGCTGAGCTCAATGATCCTGGTGGGTCCTTCCTGCTCAGCTGATCCTGTGGTCCTGTGATCAGCTGCTGTCTGAGCTCATTGAGTACCTGTCCTGCATTCCCCAGAGCCTCCTTTGCCTTTCTGGTCCAGCTGCCTTTTCTCTGCTGATCACTGCTGCCCTTCCCAGCTGTGGTGGACTGGAAGCACAGTGTTGAAGGTTGGCAAGCTGTTTGTGAAAGGGATGCATTCCAGCCTGAGGAAAGCAGGAGTTTAGTATCAAAGACTTAAGAAACAATGATTTGCTCATAAAAAACAAGAATGGAAGCAGAGTACCTTGGAAACTCATGAACATTTGAAATGGAAGGAGCCATGTCACCAGCATCTGAAATACATTTAAATTGCTGTAAATGTTGTGGATCAAGGATCACTAAATTGCATACTGGAAGAAAGCTAGTGATATAAAAAGTAATGAAAAGAGCCAGAACTGAACATTAGTAATTTTCTTCATAAAAAGCAAGTTTCCATGACTCATTCATATACTATCAATTGCATGTGTTTAGAGCCTGAATTTTAAGATTAAAATAGTCTACTAAATTTAACTGAGCCGTTATCTTTATATTTTTGCAGTAATGTTTTCCCCTGGCAATTGCAGAGAATAGCAAGGTGGTTGTGAGCTTGGGTTATGATAACATCCGCCCATAACCCGCATTTACTGCTTATATAAATGTGTGGAAAACATTGAGGATTTTTCCATTCTTCTAAATATTTGCTTGCCAAGGTGACTCTGTTTAATTCTCATCTCCAAAGAGCTTTTGTTTTACAGATGCATTTTCAGTCTTTTCATAGAGATGTTATTTATGTGCAGTGTGAACTGAGCTTCCTAATGTCCTGGAGTGTGATGTTGCGAGGTGGTTGCAGCCACACTGACACTGGCAAGACATGATGATTTTCCCTCCCTCAGTCTTGTTTTATGCTCACCTGTTAAAAACTTTGTGGAGAATAAGAATGTAAATGCCATATTGTATTGACCCAGAGACCAGCCCAGGTGATTAGTCTGCCTCTGGCAGGAACTTGTGGTGGATGCAGAGGAAAAGGAAAGGGAGGAAAACAAAGGGTAAATGAATTTTTCCTGTGTCTGCTCTCCCAGTTTCCAGCTTGTTATAAGCCTGGAAGCATCCTGAGTCAAAGTTGCATCCAGTGTTAATACTCAGTGTTAGGCTTCTCCTCCATTACCTGAACATAATTACATCATTTTGACTGCCACAGCATCCTCAAAATTGGAGTACTACAATTTCGCTATGCATTGTCAGAAAAAGTAATTATTTTTATTTTAACACTGTAACTTAATAACCTAATTGTATGTCACTTAAGTTTTCTGTTATGGGAAGCCATGAATGACACTTCCCTTGTTGCCTCACTCACGAGTTGGCTCCAGAGTGATGACGGCCTCTCTGCAGTCATTACTCTTCTAAACCAGGTAGTGCCTGGAAGCTGTCCTGGGTTTGACTGAGACTGGAATGCTTTCTCTTCATAGCAGTCTGTAGGGTGCTCTTTTGGATTTTTGACCAAAGCAGTGTTGAAAACTCAGGAAAGTTTCAGCTGCTGCTGAGTAGCCCATTCAGAGCATCGAGGCCTTCTCCACTTCTCACAGTGCCTCACCAGCAAGGGCTGGGAGGACACAACAGGTTGGGAAGGGACACAGTCAGGACAGCTGACCCCAACTGGCCAAAGGGATGTCCCACACTATATGATATCAGAAATAAATGCTGAGGGGAGAAGGTGGAAGGGGGTACATTGTCTTGCCAAGTCCCTGTTATGTGTGATGAAACTTTGCTTTCTTGGGTATGGCTGAATGCCTGCTGCCCATGGGTAGGGAGAGGGTGGGGATAAATTCCTTGTTTTATTTTTTTTGTGTGTACATGGCTTTTATTCTGCCTGTTCAGCTGGCTTTATCTGAACCCATGAGTTTTCTCCCTTTCGCCCTTCTGCTTCTGTCCCTTTCCCACTAGGGGTCTTCAGTGTCTGGCTGGGTGGGGCCGAGCTGCCTCTCAGGGTCAATCCACAGCTCTTCAATACATCCCAGTTCAGTAGATGCTCTGTCCCTCTGATCCTGCTGTTCTGCCCTCTTTGTATCATCTCTAGTTTTGCTGCGTCTCCTTCCCAGAGGGAACCAGAGCTCCACATAATGATAAAGAAATGGCTCCACCATTGATTTCTATGACTTAGTTATGATTTCTGCTTGTTAAGAAATATGTACTACCAGGGATCTTAATTGAAGATCCTTATTTAATATTCTCTTTGATTTTTGACCATTACTAAGCAGCAAGACAGCATTTTCACAAAATTATCTAAAGGCACCTTTCTGAGTGAACACATTTCCTACATTCATGACTCATTTTATGCTGTACAGACCTACAGCTGGGGGTTTTACTGCTCATTTTTTGAGAGGCATACTTTCCAGAACAAAACTGACTTAAAACAAAATGAACCTCAAAAAGAATGCATCAGGACTCTCTGAATCTCATTCATAATATGTTCAATTTCTTCTTTTCAGAACACACTACCTTGGAAGTTTTACAACACAGAAATCCTGTGAATTTACATGAAATATTTGATCAAAAAAGAATTACTGAACATGAATCTGAATCTTTCTGTCAGCAGAATATTCTTTTCTGTAACATTTGGTTTCTCTTTTTATTACATGGCATAGCAGAAGAATTTTGAGTTGATTGAAAAGTAATTTATAATCAGTAGAAAGCAGAATAAAAAAGTTTTATATAATATACATTTCTTTTCACATCCATCTTTCCATAAGCCTCTCATTTCTTTCCTATGTGGTTTTCCCCCTGTCTTAGGAAATAGTGCAATTGCAGTCAAGTAAAATCAATGCAGCCCTTAATTAGAGTAATTTGATTCCTAAAGAAATAAAAAACCCCACAATCCACAACCCAAGGCAAAACAAAACCAAAACCAACAAAACCAAGAAAACCCAAACAAACAAAAAACAACCAAACAAACTGAACCAAATTAATGAAAACAGTTACTTCAACTACGGAGTTTTGGTGTGGTTTTATTTGCAGAGCTTGTAACAGAAGGCCTTTTCCTTTTATAGAAAATGGTTTTATTTAAATAAATAAAACCAGAAATCTAATTCTCAATTACTAGGCATAATTCCTTTTCATTAGTCTTTTCACTTTGCATTATGATCAAAAACGTTTAAGAGACTATGAGAGGAATTTCAGTTAAAAGCAATTCATGCTTATTAGCTTATCATGAATTATCAGAACAGTTTAGAAATGGAAAAATAGGAGCAGGAGAATAATCTCATAGAATTGTTTTTGGTAAATCAAATTAATACAAATATCTAATGAAGGACTTTTCTACAGAGACACACGGTAAATGGTTGCTAAGTGTTTTAAACTCAACATAAATCCCACTGTTTTTCTCTTTGCAAATACAGAATTATTAATAATAAGTACAAAGATAAGGCAACATCTTATCTTCAGGAACATCTGAGAGCCTAAAGCAAGGCTTCTGAAACTCAGTTAAACTGAGTGCCACTATCAGTTTGAAAAATACTGTGACAAATGAGTGTCTGTGGCTGCTCTCCCTCTCTACCTAGTCCTGCTCTCTCTTGAGCCACAGCTGCCTTTGAAGCCACTGACCTGGCAGAGCCAGCACTGATGTGGAGAGGAGATACCTCTTCAATCACTGGTATTCTGACTAGCCAGCACCTGTCTTGCCAACTCCTCCCAGTCATGAAAACAGTGGGTTTTCCACTCTGATTTTGTCTTTACTTTTACTTCCATATTACAGGTTATTTCCTTTCTTTTTTTTTTTTCTCCTTATATCTAAGACTGATTTGATGATCTTTCCAACATGCACTTCTACAGCTATTCTGATATTTTGGCTTTCTCATATTGCAGTTCAGGTACAGTTAGGACACTTCGTAATTTCAGAACTTGCAAGAAACAAACCTTGAAATAATGGGAAGGACATTATCTGCAGGAACGTTGAGAGGGAAGAATACACTTTAATACCCCCTCTTTCTAGAATTGACTTAAAATTTTACATTATTTTATTTGGGGACACTTCAGTCATTTGTTGCTGATGTTTAACTGGTTGTTGTGTATTTTTCCATTGCACTTAAAATGATTCAACTGTTAAGAGATTTTAGTACCATACACTCAAGTGTATTTAAATTCTCTGACACTAAAAAAAAGGTTTTTATCCTTCTGTGCTTTTGTGCTTTTGCAATAAATATTTCTTACAAAACCTTCATTTATGGAAAAAATGGACTACTTTTCTCTAGAGTATTTCCCAGTACAGGAAGCATAACATTCAGATAAGCATTTCCCAGAAGAAGCATATCACACTATTGCCATGGAAGTGTCTGGCATCAGGGTCTTGCCAGTGAAAAATTATTTATTACTTTTAATAAAGCAGAGTTGAGATTTTCTCACCTTCACCTTTGAAATAAAAATCCTCAAATCTACTTTAAATTTGCAATTTTAATTTGTATCTTTAGCCACTTGAGCTGAGGTATTTCTCTCATATCTTCAAGGTTTAGCAGCAGTTATTTGCAAAACAAATCTTAATGCTATACTAGTATCTTACATAAAATGTGGTGATATGGAATTCCTCTGGCACACATTCTTTTCCATAGAATCATGGGACCATAGAATGCTGTGAGCTGGAAGGGACCCAAGGATCACACAGTCTGGCTGCTGGTCCTGCACAGCGCCATGGCCGAGAGTCACCCCGTGTGCCTGGGAGCATTGTCTGAACGCCTTCACCTCTGCCCGGCCTGGCACCACTGCCTTGGGCAGCCTGCTCCTGCTCCTGCCACCCTCAGGGTGAAAAACCTCCCTCTAACATCCAACCTAAACCTGCCCTGACACAACTTCAGGCCATTCCCTCGGGTCCTGTCACTGTCACCCCAGAGCAGAGATCAGCACCTGCCCCTCCTGTCCCCCTCACGGGAAGCTGTACCTGCAGTGAGGTCTCCCCTCAGCCTCCTCTTCTCCAGGCTGAACAGACCGAGGGACCTCAGCCCCTCCTTGTTTCTCCCTCAAGGCCCTCACCATCTTCATGTCCCTCCTTTGGACAATTTACAATAGCTCTTTCTTCCCATGTTGTGCTGCCCAAAACTTCACACAACCCTTGAGATTAGGCCACACCAGGGCAGAGTAGAGCAGGACTGTGCCCTCCTTGGACCAGCCAGGGATTTTGTGCCTGATGTACCCCCAGGGTCCCTTTGGGCCAAATTGTACCTAATTCTTAAATAAAGTCTTTAAATCTTCACTGATTGTTCCTATCTGCCCATGCAGGCTTCGTTTGCAGGCAGAAGGTCAGTGCCTTGTGGTCTGGCTCTCAGAGCCGTGACAGCCTGTTTTTTTCTGGATTTAGTAAGGCTTATTATTGAACAAAGCCAGATAATAAATTTTCTTCTTAATATAAATTTTTGTAGCCTTTTTCATTAAGAGCCCCCGACAGTGATCAAGGCCCAGCCTCAGTTGCCCATTAATCATGTGTTATGTCATAGCAACAGCTCCCATGAGTGGGTTTGCATCATGAAGGTTTCCATCAAAATGCAACTTGAACATGTTTTCAGCAGATATTTATCTATAAATATTAGCACATGGTTACTCCAAAAGTAATCTATGAAATGTCTCATCTGCTGAGCACATCAGTGAAGTAAGTCAAGGCATAAATTTTCAAAGTAAATAAATCTGCTCAGATAAATCCAAGTCTGCCTGCTCTGACAGTTTCTAAACAAAACCTGTAATTATGCAATATCTTATGGTCTGCAGTTGTGTTTGCAGTGTTCAATTTGTAGAACAGGTAATTAAATTGCTTCTTGGACAGTCTCAAAATTTGCTCAATGGGTTTAAACCAAAGCTTGGTTTTATAATCATTCCATACCTCAATATTAAGATGATTATTGTGAGATCAAACATCAAGGGAAGAAAAACATAATTGATTTTTTGAAATAATTTCATTCACTGCCTAAAGAAAAAAAATGGAGTATTTGGACTGTTAATCTCTCATTCAGTTGCTCATGTGTAAACTAATGCATCCCAGCAACAAAAGTCCAGTAAAATATACCAATTTGTAGGGACACTAGGGAAAATCAATGAGGGATGATAAAGATATTTGCAATACCAGCTGAATTGCTTCTGGGTTATCAAAAAAATACTTAAGTTAATTTCATGGCACAATATCCATGATTTAGTGGATTCAGTGAGTTAGTATTGAATTAGTTCAAGTTAAAAGGAAGTGCCTCAGAAACCAAGCAGCACAAAATAATTATCATCATATGCTGACAGGATAATCTCTTTTTTCACAGATCTTGAGTAAGCAAGTCACTCATTTGCTTGCTTTGCTGAGAAAACACACTTGATTAAGAATCCCATGAACATGAAACATGTGCCCAAGATACAGTATGACCAGTCATCACCTGATTTTTCAAGAGATTTAAATAGACTTTGGAACAAGTCCCAGACTGCAATGGTCCTCACAACAAACACTATCTTAACTAGCAAGAATTTGAAAAGGTCTTGACATTTTATTTTATAAAAGCTACATAACAGTAAAGAGAGGGCATACAACACTCCATATGGTTAGTTATTAGAGGTCCTTAAAATAATATTATATACTATTAAAATGTTGCGTTCTGTTGGTTTTATCTTCCAGTTATTTCAGTTTGTGGTTTGGCACTAAAAGAATCACTCAAGAACAGGCTGAGTTGTTCATTGGGTGCAAATGTTCGGTGTACATGTCTCTCAGGCTGGAATTTTTTCAAGCCAACACAAAAAATCTTATATTTATAGTAAATACTTTTGTGTGTGCTAGAGCACATTTCACTTATGCAAAGAGTAATTTGCATATCATTTATGTGATATGCAAACTTCATATTTTTATTATTTATTTGTATTTGCAATCATTTATGTGACTTAGTGATGAAGGCTCTTGAAAACATTGCCTACATAGAGCCTAAAATGAAAGAAATATCAGGGAGACAGAGAATCACTAACTTTCCACTTAGTGACTGTGCATTGTATTTCTACCACAGCCAAATAACAGATGCAAGAACTGATTCCTTTGTTATCCTTTGTATGAGATTTTCTATGAACACAACACTGAGTGTATATGTGAAACAAGTCATTTCACACAGAGCAGTCATTTAAGTGTTCATTTATTTAATCTTAATAAGAAGTACAATCCATATCCTTCCACTGCTGAATTAAATAGATCTCTTTTGCTTGCTTATCTTGCTGTTTTTATGTTTGAGCTTTCTGACATCAAAGATGTTTTTAGGCAAGATACTGTTTGGTGTTGTCCACATAAATAGTTGTGACTTATGAATATGTCAGCACTAGCGTAAGGATCCCTGTATAAACAATAGACCTTAAAATACCTTACAGTACCTGAAGGGGCTACTTGAGTGAGCTGGAAGGAGACTTCTTACAAGGGCATGGAAGGATAAGGCAAGAGACAATAGTTTTAATCTGAAGGGGAGTAGATTTGGATTAAATATTAGTAAGAAATTCTTCCCTGTGCAGATGGCCAGGCCCTGGCCCAGGCTGGCCAGAGAAGCTGAGGCTGCCTCATCCCTGGAAGTGTTCAAGGCCAGGTTGGATGGGGCTTTGACAAGCCTGGTCTAGTGGAAGGTGTTCCTGGCAGGGGGGTTAACATCCCCTCCACCCCAACCCATTCTATGTTCAGTTCTAGAAGAGTATTTCAGTATCCTACTTTTAGGGTTTTGGGTTTCCTTTCATGAGCTGTTGCCATAAGATCAAGTGACAGCAGACCAAACACCCAAAGCCAGCAGGCACTCAGAGAAGAAGCAGATGATATGCCAGGATGGTAACATTCAGAGCAAGAACCCAGGTTGTTACTTCAGGATGAAATCATGATAGGCCAATGCTCCCTTATCCTTTAAACTGAACTGGAGACTGGGATGTGATTCACCTCCTGAAAAACTGCTTTCAAAAAACTATGTAAAGAGAGGAAGATGCTTCTTTTCTCATTCTGTGCAAGAGAATTTTCTCGTTTTCTTTTGCATGGCACAAATATAGAAACAGAGATAATAAGATGGACACCAGTATTGGAATGACAGGAATACTGTGACTCTGGGACTGGCCTTTCTGTTGTCCTCATGAGTACAGGAATCCCTGGACATCTCTTTATCTTCATGGAGCATTATAGATCTTCAAAGAAATTCAGGGTTTATAGTATCACAGATTAAATATTAGTAAGAAATTCTTCTCTGTGAGGGTGGTGAGAACCTGGCCCAGGCTGGCCAGAGAAGCTGTGGCTGGCCCATCCCTGGAAGTGTTTAAGGCCAGGTGGTTGGGGCTTCTTTTCTTCAAAAATAAAATAAGCCAAAAGCTTCTTTTCTCCAGGCTGAACAAGCCCAACTCTGAGTTTATAATATCTAACCCAAATACCATCCTCCAATTTTACACTCAGGAGCACCATGTCCTTGAGTCCTTGAGTCCTTGAATACCGGCGTCTGAAGTTGGACAGGAAAAGTCGCAGGGTTTAGACCAGGTACAGGTTTGTCAGGGATTCTTCCTTTCCTAGAAACCATTGGCTCTGGAGTCTCCAAAGCATGGAAAGACATCAGGGATATCCATTCACCATACTGCTCTGTGCATGCTTAAGAGTTGAGTTTAAATTATAGCACCCTGGGAAATGCTCATGTTATCTATCTTAAAAGACAGAGTAGTGTCAGTAAGTTTGCAAAGGAGCAGACATAGTTGTAATATTCTCTGGAAAAGCACTTCAAAGAGAGAATTCCTGGAAGAAGATCATGAAGTCACAGGAGATAAATCCAACTAATGTTTTTAAAATATGTAGAGTTCTGAAACTACTGAATAAAATATGCTCACAGAAAATCAAACACAAAGAAGACCTTTTGTTCTTGGCCTTAATATTGTTTGGCAGTCCAAATGAAGTGTGGGGTGAGGGACACTCCCACTGTACTAAGGGCAGGAGGTAAACATGTCATTAGTGTAGGAATGGGATGTCCAGAGTCATGGCTAGGCTATGAAGCAAGAAGATGAGGCAGTGAATAATTTGATTTCTTTGCTGAAGCTTATAGCATTTCTCACCAGTCCTGAGTAACTCATTATGCACCAGATCTTTTCTGAAGACACAGATATTCCTAAAGATTTTCTATTAATCAAAGATCAGAGTAAAATTTTGCACATTGGGTCTAACAGAACTGAGACATCACTCTCTGCCCATGTGCAATTGCAGACTGAGACATGGCAGGTCCAAAAGGTGCTGCCCAGTGAACCAAGGCCTGCTACAGATGAAAGGTGGGCTAAACCAGTTTCTTTTATCAATTTTGTCAAAAATAGCCCTGTAGTGGATGTACAGGACATAGGGGACTGGGGACATAACTGTAACATACTGGCCAGGGGAAATGCTTTTCATTGCAGCCTCTTGTGGTGACCTTCTTCCTGAAGATACTTTTATTTGTTGTTGAGTCTGGAGATGTCAGAATGTGCTCAGCTTTCAAAGTCACTGATGTTTATTTGGTTGGTTGGTTGGTTGGTTGGTTGGTTGGTTGGTTGGTTGGTTGGTTGGTTGGTTGGTTTTTCACTGTAAAAATCTTTATGCTTGGTAATGACCTGAAAATAAAAATTGAGTTTGGTCCCAGTCAGGCAAGTCACATCTCCTAGTGAGAAGCTGTGCCTTCTCAGCAACTTTCAACTTCAGCAACTCCAATCCTGCTATCTCTTTTTCCCAGAACACTCAACAGGTAACTCATCTGAATCAGGAATCCCACACTTAGAAAGGATGGTGCAGTGTATTCCCATTAGTGATGGGATAAAGTCTGTTTTCAATTAAGGCCATGCAGATTCCTGTGCATTGAAGTAAAGTATTAATATATAAAATATAATTTCCATAACCAGCTACAGAAATCTCAGCCTTTAAGCTGCTGATACAGAATGCTTTTCTACTTTCATTTATATATCAGGATGCTGCATATTCACAATACACATGTATACACTACTATAACAATGGAAAAACACTACCTACATGCACAGATGGTTTCTTTATTCTATTTTGTTTTTTCAGTAAGATAGCTATTTAATCAAACAGTAAAGCCATATTTTCTTCATGATTAAAAAAAATGCATTATTGTCTCCATAAAGTAATGGAAATATTAATAAAATAATGCAGCCTCATTAACGGCAGTAAAAGAATTGAGCATAATAATCAGTGCAATTGAATGAAGTGCCACACGGGAGATTCTGTCTTGGAAGTAACTTTTACATGAAAAACAGAATAAGTCAAGAAATCAGAAGAAAGAGAAACAGTACACAGCTCACAGTTCAAGAATATTTTCGGCAGGAATCAGCGATAAATGTTTCTTCAGAGCTATTTCTGCCTGTGGGAGGGAAAAATATCTAATGAAATACAAGCTGCTGCATAGAAAATTAATGAGTGAATTCATTGAGTAGATAACATGGCATATATAAAAATGAATCAGATGCAGATAGATCAGCGCTATGATATTTGCATTAGCATTTATATACCAGAAAAAAAAGAGAACTTCTCAGTGATAAACACACACACACACCAAAAAAAAATCATATAAAGAATATTAGAAAATCTACTAGAATATCTAGTTCTGCAGACTTCTGCCTTGTATTTTTTTTTTAATCTTAATTTCACTGGGATTTTTAAAAGGTCAGAGAATCAAGGAACCCCCAGTCCTCTGTAAAAGACCTCAGGAAAGTAACTGACTTGCAACTTCTGTCCTCAAGGATCAGCTCAATCTACGCCTTTAGTTCATCATTTTTGTGAAGACTGAAGGACGTCTCCTGATAAACCTCGCTAAACAATTTCTGAAACATATATCTTCATCTGTATTAAAAATCTTACATTAACAGAAATTTATAGAATTACTGAACAACATTCTTTCCAGCCTATTTCTTTTTATTTTGAAATCTTCAATAACTTTCCAGTGAGTAGTCCCCTGATAAATTATTTTCTGCTCTAATGGATATAGCAGTTTACACTCAGAAGTGAATGTATGCCATTCAATTACTTTAGGGATCCAATGTACAGTTCATTTCTGCTTCATTCTCATTTTTTTACAGAAATACCATGTGGCAACTGCAATGGAGATGGAAAATTTCCCTTAAATCATGCCATATTATTACCCCATAATATTTCTCAGGACATTTTAGTTCTGCTCATTTTTAAAATCTCTGCAGAAGAAGGGAAAATGAAACAAATTATACCTTAAATTTCTCACTGCTTAATTACTTTCACTGACATTTACATGGCAATACTTTTCATATATTTCAGTTTCCTTAGTGCAGGACTGTTTGAGAAAACCACTTAAATAATCATTAGATCATTATCCCCATTCAGAGAGAAAGCATTTAAAATGTCATCACACCACTTATCCCATAAATAAAGCACTCAAAAAAAGAGTACAGTTTTATGAGGGCCTAGAATTATTTTGCAGTGGGCAACTTTTGTGCCAACGAAATATAAAGGGGCAGCTCTGTAATGGTCAGAGACAGGTGTGTGTTTTATAGGAATATGATCTGTATCGCTGTCATAGCTTGACTCTTCTCTAATTTAAACTAAACTAGATAGTGCCTTTTTAATGACTGCTCTCTATTTCTTATACTTTACAGCTTGCTCTTGGCTGTAACATACATCTCATACATCTCCCATGACACCTGGAGGTGTGCTACACTTCCCAGGCAGTTTTCCAGAGGACACAGCTCTGTAGCCAGGTGCCAAGAACAGACACATTTGGACTCTTTGTTTGCTTCTCTGGGTTTTGAGGGTTTCCCTACAGAGACAGAGCTCAACCAGTCAGGACAACCAACTTGTCCACTGGCTTCTCCTGTGCCCTCAAGTCACTGCATGCCTTTGCTGTCCCTTGCTCATTATAATTGCATTTCAGTAATCATCAAGTCAGCAGGTTATGCAGTGAAAAATGGCTCCCTTAGGCAGCATTTTATATAATTTCAAGTAATATTAAGTACTAATTTCTACATTGTGAATGTTAAAGGGGACTGGGCTTTCAACCAGGTCTGGATACTCATTTAACCAATGCTGTATTTCTATGGGAGAGGAGGAGGAGCAGAGTCTGGTCTGAGGGAGTTTGACCATATTGTCAATCAGATGGTGCAGTTTGGGATGAGAAAGAATTAAAGAATTTATTTTTTTTTCAGACACCGAGTTATCCTCAAATGTTTTGACTTTTGTCTCCCTTTCATCTAGCAAGGTGATAATTATTTGGGATGGCTGTCAGAAGTGCAGCAGTGATTGCTTTTAGACAGTGCTCCTTTCTCAGCAAAGTAACTGCATCCATCCCCACAGCACACTCCATGTCATTAAGGATGAGAAATGACTGCTCTGCCTAGTAGAAAATCTTCCATTTCCTTTGTTATCCAGACACTGTGGCCAAGGACTGTGTGTTCAGCCATGGACACACGGTGCAGGCCTGCAGGAAGGGGAAGATGCATAATTTATGCTGTGAGCCAGGACAGTGTCTCAAACACTTTAAAACAAGCACTTCCTATTTCATTACTTTGGCCAATTCCACAGCTGCAGATGGCTTCTCTCCTACTGCACATAAGCCTCATGTGCATATTTCAAAGTCTCAGCACTACAGCAGAATTTCTGTACTTAAATGGAAATAAAAATTTCCTTCATACTATCATCCATCTCAAGTTAAATATTTTGGGTTTTTTTCTCTTTCAGGCAGCTGCAGAGAATAAGTGCTAGCACAGAAAGGGAAGGATATGCCTCTTGATCCAGGTACAAATGCTAATAATTGGACAGATTCTATTCTCATCTTCAACAGCAATTAATCTTTGGGAGGATGTAAGCTGTTGATTTTCCTTGTTGCTCTGTTAGACCAGGTGTCACTCCAGCCCCTTCCTTGCCACCCCGTGAAGTTAGTCAGGATGTGAGCCTAGTCACTCAGTGGAAGCCATGCAGGTACCCAAATGCAGACAAGTTACATTTCAATTTGCCTTTGCAAGGCCACAAAACCTGAAAGATGCTGCCAGGACTTAGGGTAGAAAATAAACCATGATTAAATGGTAGCCTGCATAACAGGAAAACTGGTCCTTTTTTTTTTTCCTCTGCAAGGAGCCAAATGGCACCACCCAAACTGATGCCATGAAAGTGTCTTGCTGGAAGAGAACAATAAAGAAACAGAGAAAAAGGACATATATTTTTAAATTGTCTTTTAAATAGTAATATATTAAGTGGTGCTCTATTACTGGCAGTGAGTTGATTAATAACATATTTGCTTTGCTCAGTGACAATTGTGAAGGAAATAGTTAATGGCATTTTGAAATAAATTTATTTTTTTAGTGCAAGTCATTCAACAGTACATTCCCTTTAAACAGCTCAACTTATAGCTTATCAACAGTGTAGTTGCTGTAGTAGAGCAATTTGCCCTGGACATTTCACTTAATATTCTAGAAAAATGAGAAGCTCTAGAGAAAATAAATAAAAAAAACCCAAAAACTTTAAGAATCCTCAAACTCTCAAAAAAATGTTTAAGAATTATCTTTATTCATTCTAGAATAAAGAGATGTTGCAGCAACATGATAATATTTTTCATATACATGCAGGAATTATTAAAGAATAGGATAATCCAAATTTTACCATTTACACTAGTTTAAACCAAGGTAGAATCAACTCAATTTGCAGTCAGAGAAATCTGGTTTAAGAAGGCATATGTGCTGTAGTAGCTGACAAATCCTGCAGAAAATCACCAAGGGAGATGAAAGAATCTCCAACACATAAAAATACCCATAAATTAAGATTTTTATCTGGGATTATAAATGTTTTAGACATGCACCTGCTAAAGGTGCTTTGATTTTAATAAATGCTGAATGGAACAATGAATCAGCAGGCCTTTCCCAAGGTTCTTTCCACAATTTGTCTGAAATTATAACAGAGAATCTCAAAACAAAATCTGGCTACTCCACAGTTAGAAAGGCACATAAATCATAACAAATTTTCTAGAGATTTCCAGCTTTCACTCTTTAACAGCATCAATGTCTTCACAGCTGCCAAGTGACCAAGAAATCAGTTTGCCATTTTTTTAAGCAACACATAGGCATTCAAATGTTGTCTATGCTGAACCTCCCAAAGCATTTACTCAAATCTAAGTCCTCTAATTAGAGCTGATGGAAAGGTCACGAAGGACAAGTGGATTTTCCTAATCTGGAAAGGCTGACTCTTCTCTTCCCAGCCAACTGGGACAGCAAAGGACATGGGTATATAGGGGAGAAAACGACCCCTTAGTAACACCTACTCTCTAAGTGGTGTCAGAAAGTTCAAACTGAAACCCTACCACCCCTGAATTTGATGGGAACTTTTCCCCCCAGCTTCAGTAGAATGAAGGTTTTCCTCTCACATCAGGTTTGAATAACTTTCAGAGTGGAGGACATTTAACTGCAAACTGTCTGCAACAAATCCATCATTTTCAGCTGTGGGAACACAACCTTTCTTTAAACTAAATGAATAATTTGATGCTGTGTAGTCTGTAAAAGCTCATCTGACCAGACATGACAGCTGTGAACTATTTTCACTGCTTGATATAAGAAATACTGGGCTTGTGCACAATACCTTCAGGTCCTTGTTTGGAATATAACCAAGCTGCCAATCTTTGTCGGCAGTGGCTGCGCTTGGAAAAACTTCAGAAAGCCAGTGGGAGCAAAAAGACCTGGAGATTCTCCTTAGTTCCCTTTCTGGCCCTTAACACACTCATTAAAGTGGCACAGCAGCCCTGTGCAGGTTTATACTCTTCTCTCCTCCCCTCTCCTTTCCTAGTTCCTGCAGCTCTCCACTGTGGAGTCAGCTCAGCCTGGATCTCATCCACGCCTCACACAGCAAACACTGAGGGAGTGACACGAGGTACCACACCTGCCACCACCATCACACACCTGCCTTCCTTACACGTGTGAGCTGGGGACACAGCCTGAGGCAAAGGCAGTTTCCATCCCTGGATACACATTTGTTTGGTCAGTCTTCAATACAAAACGTGCTGCCTGGAGCTAATTATGTCACTGGGCTTTACTTCTCTACCTGGCAGTCTTTTCAGGATGTCACCCACCACTTTCCTTTCTTACCAATTCCAAATGTCCTGGAGTTTGAAAACAAGTGGGATTTCCTACATGCGCAGTTTGCTCAAACTGGTTTTGAGACTAAAGAAATACTGTCGTGTTCACCTCACTGACTTTCTGACCCTCTGGAACCCTCTTAAGGATCTAGCATCACAAGCCAAGTGTTCCCTTCAGTTGCACTCAGCCAGTCAGGAAGTACCTACAAACCCTTCTTCATCCTACCCAGCATAGTATAAAAAAGGAGTATTTGGAAAGCCTATTCTCTTCTCTAAGACTCCTCAAGATGCTGTGAGGTGCTCAGAAGACTGACGTTTTCTTCCAGGGTTCTTGGGTATATTTTACTGACTCCTTTTCACTTCAAAACTTTCTATTGTCTTTTTTTATTCTCTTTTATGCTCTTTTTGAGCTCTTGATTTCTGTCTAAACTGGTATGTCTGCATGCAGTGATGCAAACCTCAATCATTCTCTTTCCATTACCTACTGTAGTGTATTAATACTTTCATAGCCACTGCCTTATTCTCTTGAATAACTATTTTTTTTTGTCTACCACCACTATTATTGCTACAGATAATTTAGCTAGCATTGTATCGAAGGCTTTCCCATGTGTTATTTATGAATTTCTATTCTAATAATTTGAGGTACAGACTGTTTACAAGGTAGGAGACGCTATTTTTATAATTAGCTGTAATAAATATACAAAGGTCAGTTTGGCTAAATAGTGTCTTGATGATGGAAATTACTAAATAGAAATATATTAGATCCAACACAGCAAGTTAAGATAAAATTGTAAACAACAATCTGGCATATAAAAATAACCATCCAGACCTGTAGAAGATACATCAATGGTGGAACAAAATAAGATGAGCAGAAACTGAGCCAAGTTAATAGGAAAATTTAGCTGGTATTTTTAAAGTAGCCAAACACAAAAGAATAGTGTAGAAAATATTTTTCATTTTAGAAGCGGTTACTGCACTTTTGAATTATAAAATACTGAAAAGAAAGAGTCCTAGATAAAAATACTGCAGGACACATATGAGTTATGAGGTCACCTGGTTCTTAATTAAAACCTGTGAAATCCAGAAAATATGCAAACTTATACAACAAAATTTGAAACTAGCTTTCCTATCTCTCCGCTGTAACAATAATTGAATCAGTAAGAGGAAACGTTATTGCATATGCACACCCAAATGTTTCCTTCCTTCATTATCCTCTGGGATGTTCTGTTAACCATCAGAAACTGAGCTACTGCTGCTTGTCTCTCCACTCATCTCCACAGAGCTGCTGAACCAACACTTGCCTTTTACTTACCTTAACTGCAGAGTGAAATGAGTTAGCTTATACCACCCAGCTTGTCCTTGCACCTTTGGGACAGTCCCAAATTCAGTAATCAATCAACTCCAGAAGTCAAAATTTGCTTTGCTGCGTGCACATGTAACTGAACAGGTTGCCCTGAACATGTGACTTGTTCTGATGCAAGGACTGTCCACATACTCAGCATTTATATCTTCTCATATTCATACTTCTCATTTCACAAGCAGATGCTAAGATTAGGTTTTTATCTGAGCTCCTTTGCTTTGAACTCCATGGCCCATCTGTGAGAGTTTGACAGCATTGTTTCTCTGGGGATGGTCCACACAAACTGACACCATGGCTATGAACAGCAAGATAAAGAGAGAAAGCTTCTCAGCAGACTTTAGCATGTGCAAAATTATACAGAGAAATCTGGTCTGCTCAGTCACGGTGAGGCAGAGCGAGTTTTGCACCGAGACTCTGCCTTCCTCATTGTCCATGCAAAGTATGAGCTGGTTCACGTTCAGGCTCCTCTCTGAGAGAGGTCAGATAGCTCCAGGCAGGGAAATGCAGCTGGAACTGGAGGCTGGATCATTCAGAGATTGAAGTGTGTGAGTTGTGACCAGTGTACAAGAGCACTTATTCTCTCCTGAGCAGAGAAAAGGCCTAAAGCCACCTAGAAGAGACTCGGAGGTCTGGTCGAGATTTGGTTCTTTAATAGAGACCAAGCAATGGTTCAGCCAGGCACTGCAGCTTGTAGTTGTTTTCAAGGGAATTCTGAAATTCACCCCTAACCAACAATGCAACTATCCATTGCAACAATGATCAGTGATTTACCAAGCACAAAAAAACCCCACCTGAAATGATCTGTGTGCAAACTGCACAGAGAGCAGCCACACAAAACAAAGGCAGCTTAACTTCACTCCCTGAGTCTGTCGTGAGCTCATCCTAAATAATTCGTGTTGAGCTTATCCAGTTCTTCTTTCTCCTATCATATCATATCATATTTAGATCCTATCAGTCTCCAAAGGTAGCTGATGGAATCTGGACCTTTGCTGGTGTGTTTGGGCTATTCTGTTCTGCCACAGGAGCACACAGCATCTGGGACAGTTCCCTGCTCCTGGGAGTTTGCAGGCCAGAGGAAGAAAATGTACAGGAGTTCAAACACCATCAGGAAGCAGAGGCACCATGCTGTGCTCTTAACAGCAAGTGTCAAAAGACATTTAAATGATTCTTCATTACAGCTTGTACTGCAGGGTGCTGAAAAGGCATGAGCTGAAAACAAGTGGGCTGACCCATGTGTTATTTTTGCAGAGGGAAGAATTTCAGCACTCAGCAGTGCATCATGCAGTAGTTCTGTGTGATAGGTGGGTACAGCATTATCATGGCCAAGAGGGGTGGTGATGACATGCAAAATAATTGCATTTACGACTTCAGGCTATCAACAAGTTCTATTCCCAGAGACAAACAAAGGCCACACTCGCTGGCAGCAAACCCTGTACGTGCAAGCAGAGGTTACTCAGTCTACTTAACCCCACTTCCTCAAAGGAAAAAACATTCCTGAGTTTCAATGGACCCGAATTAGGAGCCATAATTAGCCTAGCTGACAAGGATTTGGGTGTGAGAAGTCAGATTAGCTAAATTTAGCCACCACACTCTAAAAGTGAGCTCCTTTCCTGTGCTCAGCTCCAGAGCTGCTTCCCCCGAGCAGTCACCAGGTCAGGTCCTGCCTCTCACCATCCTCTGTCCCTCAGGCAGAGAAACAAACCAAATCACAATTTCACTGATGGAAATCTCACGTGATGCTGATGGAAATATCTGGAATTTACTTTAAATTGTACTTAAGCAATTCAGAGGTCTTTCCAACACTACTTACCACCACCTGTTTCCCTGCATTTGTGCTAAAAACTGGGAAAAAATCATCCTTCCTGCATTTTCTCCCTTTATGTTGATGTTCACTTAATTAGACTCTTATTTTCCAGCCTCTCTGAAGATATTAATTAGCATTTTGTCAATTTAGGGATGCAACCTCATTCTTCTTTGTATTATCTTGGCCTTTTTTGGTTCCCACAAGGGTATTGAGAAATGAAAAAAAAGGTAATTTTTTATTAAAATGTTGCCCATGCTTATTGTATTTTCACAGATGGAAACCCAGCCATTGGAAGAGGCACTCTGAAATGACCCAACTGAGACAGAAGGTATGAGAACTTTTGATAGTAATAATGGAGATGTGAGGGAACAGTGTATGCTATCTTAAAAGAGATGTTGAAGATACCTCCTTCCTTCCTTGTTTGGCTTAATAGGATCAGCATTTATCTGATGTAAAGCTCTTTTTGCTTTGTTCCTGATCACCTGACAGTGATACACTTGGATCTGCTCCAAGTGTATATTCTAGAATATTACAGTTTATTTCAGATTTTTACTGCTTTTGCTTATATTCTTCCCCCCC
>VWZN01020886.1:330797-348241 GCA_013396955.1 Regulus satrapa | reverse complement strand
CCCCCCCTCCTTATTTATAGTGATATCTTCAGGCACACCCCATATAATAAGCACCAGTCTCTAGGATTTGGTTCACCTTGGCAAGCGATCTCTCCCCTCTGGTTAGGATGCTCAGAGGAAAGTCATGTATCCCTCAGTCTTTACCATATGAGTACAAAAGGCTGGTGCAGGGATTATGTGGGCAAAGGAGAGAAAAGCTCAGGATTCTCCCAAGTAACACCAGAAATCAGTTACTGGATTGTTTTTGGGGTTTTTTGTTTGTTCATTTGTTTGTTTTTTCCAGGTTTTAGCACTATTTGGCTTTGCAGAAGGCTGAGGGATGTGTGGTTTCTCTCCACTAAGCTCTGGTGCAAAGTGACTGCAACCACTGGTGTTTTGCTGATGTCAGTGGACACCACAGTCCCTGCAGTTCCTCTTAGCAAACTTGCAGCTCTAATTGTTCCAAATTCCTGACAGCTTTCACCACTAGACAAGTGCAGCCAAGATATCACACAGCAGCATTTGATGTGCAAAAGTAAGTTTAATTAAAAGCTTTGATAGTGAAACTTGAAGAGAAACCAGAAAGAGTGAACTGCGCAGGTCCAGTAGAAAATGTCACTGTCAGGTTACTGTTGGCATCTTGACAGATCTGCAAACCTCTCATATCCTCTAAGTATTGGTGGCACCTTTAAAATGGCCCAAAATTCACTTAAATTCTTTTGAAATTCCCACCTGCTTTTAACTGCCCATCTCTTCTGCTTACCCATACTTAGAGGAAATGTTTTTTTCTGTCTTTCTCCAATTTATCACTTTTTAAAAATCAGTCTCAAGGTTATCAAATGAAAGACAGTTGTCTTAAATATTGAATTGCAAACATGTTCTGCTGTCCCTGTTGTCAGCGGCTGCTCCAGAGTCGCACTCAGTGCTCTGGCTGGAACAGAAAGAGATGGCAATAATCCAAGCAAAGTCAATGCAGAGGCACCACAGGGAGCTGGCATCCACCCATTCCCAGAGAATGGCTGCTCTGCCAGCAGGCATCATGCTGGCCCCTCTCTGCCTGCTCAAAACACCTCCATTCTCGAGCATTTGAAAATCACATAAAAACGTTAATGAGTACTGTCAACCAGCTTCCTTCCTCCTCAAGATCAGCTTGCATAGCATTGAAAATATTTTGAGGCAATTTCATCATAACAACACATTTAATTATTTCAGACATTTTGGAGTGTGGATTTCAGCACAATTAATTGCTTTATGTTATTCCACTTATTCGTAACAGTGACACAATTTTTGGCAATAAGAAGTTATTAATCAGGTAGGCATTGCAAAGGAACAGCAGCTGTCAGAGAAAAAAGCTGCACAGATCCTGCATATCTGGGATTGCAGCTGAAGAAAGCCACATGTGTGAAACCAGACCATGAAGTAGCCCCTCTCCCCCTGCACGTGCTGCTTTTTCCCCCACGCTCCACCTGCAGAGGCTGGAAGGAGGGAAACACCCATGCAAGGGGAGTTTTCCTGCATGCAGCTCCTCCCCTGTGTGTTCTCTGATGGTTGAAGCAGTGCTGGCCCCAGGAGCTAAAGACAGGTGTGTTGTGAGAGCAGATAAGGGATAAAAGCATTCTTCAGCAATGATGAAGTTAAAAGCAGGTTATGAGTACCAGGATAAACCAGGCCTGGTGCATTGAATAGATGGTGTCTATTTCTTTGCAGAACTCTTCATCCTGACCCTGGGAACTGCTCCTCTGCTCCCTCCCAGCTGCCTCCATGGTCCCTTCTTGTCTTCTCTCCCTCACTGTGCACAGACTCTGTCTCTCACACAGCAGCAGTTGAGCCTGAGGTGCTGCTCTCCACCCACAGTGTGCACTTTCCTCACAGCTCCAGGTTTCCCTATACTGCACACTAGTGATCCATCTTTCCAGGAACCTCGTTAGCTGGAACACAGAAGCACAAACTATTTTAATGAAGGATTGATGATTAGGCTTTCTTGACTCTTGATATGTCAAGTGATGGATTGGATCCAAGTGCATAGCCATGTGCCACTTTTGATTTTAGTTTAGTTAGTGCCTGTCAGGAATCAGGTTTTCCCAAGAAACATTGTATTTCCCCTAGCTGAATTTATTCCTTATGTTTTTATTAAAATATTTATCTCCATAAGTTCACATCAGCCTTCTTTTACTGCTTCAATTAGCAGTAAGTGTCCATCTCCTGGACAAGACTACATTTGCTCTTTGATTATGGATTGTCCTGTTTCTTACTAATAGAAAGTTGAAGTGATGACCTCAGCCCAAAAAAACCATGACCAAGGAATGTGAAATTAAGTCCCTGTGATGGTCTCTTGTCCCTGAAAACCCTGCAGGGATACACAAGAAAGGATGATCATGGAACTGGAGTTAGTACAGCAAGTATTTCTATCCCCTCCTGGACGGGACTCTGCCCCCCAAAACCTTCTATCCTTCCCAGATGTGCAGCCAAAGCTGCCATGCTCCACCATCCAAGGATGCCTGCATGGGTAATGGAGCACCAGTGGGCTCTTCTATGCAAGTTGAGTGGAAAAAGTCCCAGGAGAGCTGCACTACTGATAAGCCATTGGATGGTGGCACTTTTTTACAGCTATTCCACTGCTTTTGATCCTTAATTAGCATTTTATAAATGGAAATAATGCAAACACAGAAAAACTCATAGGTGATAGGCAGAGCTTTTTTATCAATCTGTGCTCTTTAATGGAACCAGCCCTTAAGCCTGAAGGTATCTGTGTGCTGTCCATAATGTATTTACCTCCTGAGGCTGCAGCATTGAGCTGGCAGTTTTACAGGAGGTACCTATCACTTACCCTTTCCAACAGAAGCTGAGGCATCCCAGCAGGACTTTTCCTGCAGCAGGAGCAGCAGCCCATGCCAGCCTTCACTCAGTGCTGCTGGGTATTATTTGGGAGAGAATGAGCAGGATATATTGTGAACTTCCAACAAAAGCCATGCTCAAGCTTTGCCCCATGCCCCAGATGCAAAAGGCTGCCACCACTGCTAGCCCAGAGATACAATTTCAGGCATGAGGCACAGTTAAATCAGCAGATCTGAGGAGGGACATCTGTCTCACTCCACAGGTGGAGGCTGCTGAGCTTGGATTGTGAGCCTGGAAGTTAAATATCTGTAACCTGAGGGCAAAAGCAAAAAGATATTTAGAGCCCTAACACAGTAATATTTGGAAAACTCTGGATTTGCTGATGATGGAAAAGCACTGAACACCTGTTACGGGATTCAGCAGCAGGCTGAAATATCAGCTTTTCATTGAGGTGAAAAAAGCATACATTTTCCATGTGCCATTTGCAAATCAGAACAGCAAATTCTGATTTACCTCACAAATGTTGCATCATCCAAATTCTCAGGATCACATTTTATGTCTCTGGACAACCTAATTTATTAATCTGCCTGTGTTCATTGATGTCAAAATAATGGGAACGGAAATAAGCAAGATCCAAAATAGTGGGAGGAAAGATTTTTGTCACTGTAGCTGTATGGAAGGAGAGGGCAGATGATATCTTAGAGGGCTGTTGGTCTTATTAAACTGTCTGTGAGGATGGTTGGAAGATGCCGTGGAAAGATATCTGAGAGGTTTGGGACCAGCCTGACAGGCAGGACTGTGGTACACAACGTGCTGGTGCAAGAAGGTGGACAAAGAAGAGGAAGGGTGGAATGAAGACAAAACAAGGGGGCAAAACTATGAGTGTGAACAAAGAAAACTGATATCCAGATGAGAGAATAATAGATACCAGCTGACTGATAGGCTGAGGAAATAGACAACGAGATGAAGCCTGCCAGGCCCATATGCCCTGATCTGTCAGTGCCCACCTCGTCTTGGCCCTTGCATTCCTGCAGAACTACAGGCAAGGAGACTGGTAGATTTTTATCTTTATTTTCTACTTATTTGTAGGTATTTTATACTTATTTTTCACAGGTGTGTGACCATTACAGCAGCACAGCCATTTTGCTCAAACACCTGTGCTTAATTATTTCCACAGGCTCACAACTCGGTGGTTGGAAAATTAGATTCCATCAGCAGGGATGACTCTGCTGTTCTGGATGAGCCTTTTGAGGCAGCTGTTTACATGGTGTTCAAGCATTAAATACAGTGAGCATTCCTGAAGCTCCTTGCAAGGCAACTAGGCAGTCACTGCAGTCAGGAGTTGAAAATACAAGAACTTTTGTTCAGATGGTGGTCAGAAGTTTATCAAAGAGATGGAAGACAAAGACTATCAATTCAATTATGTCTTTCTGCATGATCCAACACTGCAGTATTCTAGTTTATGTATCTGTCAACACACATGTCACTGAACTCTAAAACTCTCTGTGGGCAGTGTTTTATATATTTGGATGTATCTGCCTCTTCTTGAAACAACCTGGATAAAATATTTCCCCTTTCTTTCCTTCCTGCTGTTAATGATCTTATTCTGTGTTAGAGGCGTTTAAAAAATGTGAATCAATGTTATTGCTGCTATTGTAGATTGATAGAAGTGCTCTTATTGCAAACAGCTTGTGAGACAATCCCTGTGCTTTTGACAACATTTTGACGACATCACAGTGATTGTTAACTATTCCATTAGGGGTGTTCTAGTTTTTAAAATGTATTGATTTCAATTATGTATGTTAATGTACCTATCAACATTAAAAATGTAGTTTTCAGAAAACTGCTTATAATATATGAATGATAAGCCATAAATATTAACTGCAGCTGTAAATTAAATTACTTGATTAAGTTGCAAAGATGCACTCTAATTTGGAACAGAAAATTACTTTGAAGTGATTTTAGCAGCAGATAATTCTTTTAGAGTAGCAGAGTTTTATGAACCATAGTCTTCTTCAAGTTAGGCATCAAACTTTCTGATGGATTTTGCCCACTAGCATGGTTGGTTGGGTATTGCTATGCCTTGAATGCAATGGATGCAACAGACTGACAAAATAATGAGTGAAAACTATTTTAACCAAAATATGAAAGTGCTTGAAATTAAATATATTAATTATTTTCTGATAAAATGTGAATAACCTTGGGTTGGGTGTCAGTAAGAGCAAAGCTCTTAGAAGAGCCTTAATTTTGAAAGACAACAGACGCTGCATGTAAAGAAGTTACAAGTATTTTGGAATTTTTTAATAGGCACAAATAAATAATGGTATTGTAAAACACCCAAAACCTTCAGCAGAATTTAACATGAGGCTCTGAAGCACAATCCGAGCAGAAATGCAATGCTTAACCTTTTCTCACAACACGTCTTACATTGCTGGTACAGTAGATTAGATTCTGGATGACTTTCAATAGATAGAATAACTAAAAATAACTTACCAAACATGGACTTCTGTACCCAAAATTTGCTTTGATAGTTTGCACATACCTAAGTGGAAAGGGATAAAGTTGTGGGAAAGTACTGGAAAGCTTGTGTTCCAGCAACTGAGAGCCTTTTCTGCATGTCCCAAGTGAAGTATTGCACCTGCCTTAGAACCACAGATAAAATCTGGGACTGTTCAGGCACATGTCACTGCTCAAGGCTTACTTGGAGCTCAGGGCAGCTGAATATCCATAAGGATACTCCTTCTCAAACCTTCTTGGCCTAAGGACACCCCAGACACTTGCTGGGGCACGTGGATTCCTTGGGGATTGTCACTCAGCGCCATGGTGGGGTTTGTCATTTGTGGGCTTCTTTAGGGTCACCATCAGCGCTCCCAAGGCGAGGGCACACCAGCAGTGGTTCACCTGGGCTGGACAAGCAATCAGATTTCTCTCTGCAAACTGACAACAAAAAGACACTGATCGATGAAATATGAAGCCAATCCAACTTTAACAATGGTGGGTAACCAGTTGTCTGGGTGCATTTCTTTTTTTATAATCCAGTATTTCTAAATGTCCCAGCTATCTGAGGCTTCGGGTCCACTTCCTTCTGAGATCTTCCAGCCCCTCTCAGCTCATACATTTGTTGCTCTGAAAGCCAATTTCTAGGCACTTCAAGTGTGGGTTGCTTTTCTAGCCCTTTAATAAATGCAAATGACAGGAGATGGTGTGATCATGCATCACAGGATGATGAAGGATTCAAAGTCTTTCAAGTAAATGGGCCTTATTTGATCTTTCAACCTGATATTACAACTCACTCAGCAGCAAGATTTGTTTTTCTAATTATAGTTTGATTTCTCCTCTGCTAGGTTTGCTTGGGCAGAGGTGTCTAGAATGTAGATACAAAGAATTATATATCTATAGATTTATATTGATATCATTCAATTAGCATGCTTATGTTTAAAACTTCTATTGATTGATATAATTAGCTCAAGGCTAATTTCAACACACATCTACTTTCCTTATCTAAAAAGTGTCTTTGGAGCAGGGTCTGATGCAATTTCCTGGTATTCCTAGGCATGACTGCTACAGAAAACACCTTTTTAGCTGAAAGTGAAACATTTGAGCCTAAATCATGCTCTAAATGCAACTCACCTCAACATAAAGGTGAACATTTGGAAAAGTTTCTCTATGAGAAAATCAGAATAGATTTTATAAGATGAGATAAATAGACAGAGATACTACAAGAAATAACAATATTCCTACTTGTTTCCTGGTAAAAATTTTCCTTTTCAGATAATTCAAGATGTAGGATGTAGTTAGTGAAGTCATCAGCCAGCAGGCTTGAAACAGAAGTATTTATTCATTTATATCCAATTATTTGGTGGAATATATTGATGCAAAATATTTTGTGGACAAAACAAAAATAGTTTTTAAAATATATTGGACGAATCACTGGGAAAAAAATTCTCCCTTTCTCTTAAGCACTGTGATCTGCTACCATCTGAGTCAGAAAATTCCTCTGCCACCCAGGAATTGCCTTCCAAATTGCCAGAAGCTTGGAAGACAAACCATACTTGGAAGAGCATGCAGAGCCACTGCATGCTCTTCTTGCTTCCCCTGTTCCTCTGTCTTTTTCCTTCAGCATTTGCTGCTGACCCCTGTGGATGGGTAAGATCAACCTGCTGTCCGAATATGGCTATTTTCATGTGTGGATAGATTTTTCAGAAAGACCTTAAACTTCACAGATCAGTAATGACATTAAGAAGTGAAGTTTTTTGGTTTTAAAGACATGGATGCAATGATATTAAGAAATGCAGTATATTGTGAAATCCTCATCCTTGTAAAATATGAAAATAATACAAATCAGAACTTAAACAAATGCAAACTACACTGAATGTCTTTGAAGATTGTGGACAGGTAGTCTTCAGTTCTTTATGCAACACCCACATGTATTTGCTTAATGAATCGACCTTACAGAAGTGCCAAAATGTGAAATATTGAGCAAGTATAAGCAAAAGCCTCAGGGAAGTTAGGGAATCTACAGTAATGTAATGTCTAACCTATGTCCTGCATTCCACAGCACCAGTGAAAGAATTTCTTTCTACTCAATGTGAATTTCATCGTTTTGGGTGACTTAATCTTTAAATGAGGCCCTTTGACACTGTCTCATAACCTGAAAAATAGCTGGATATCCAGAGTAAACTAAGCAATCATTAATTGTCTAAGTGAAGGTTAGAAGGGCAGTTTCACATCCATTTTTTCTTTATCCTACTTTTCTGGTATTAATCAGCCTGTCCTTTTGCTCAACTGCATGGGCATTAAGAGTATCCTATCACTATTGCAAATAAATGGAGCAATCAAAAAAAAATAAAATCTTTTCTACCCACCTCATATAAGCTCTGTGAGACAAAGACTTTTCCTGGTCACTAATTTCAACAGTTCAATAGAACTTGAGTCTGAAATGATTGATAAAAATTATTCTAGATGAGCAAAGTTTATTGAATTTTTCTCTTAATTCTTTGCCCTTAAGATATGGCATTAGAAATCTTGAAATTCTGAGTGCAGTCAGGGTAATGCACAGCTTCATGTAACTCACTGTAAGGGTTCACTGTTTGACTCTGCTATTTAAAAACTACAGCAAATGTCTGACTGTGGACTTAAGGATTGTTGTCTAAGCCTCTGGAAGAATTCCTCTATCTCCCTAAATACTTTTTTACCCAGCTCTTTCATCTTCTCTCTCCCAACAAGTACCAAGCAGATTAAAATGTGGCTTTTAAAATATGTGCCTAATGAGTTGCTGTGTTATGCCTCTCTTTCTTCTATAATAGAGAGAGAAAACATTGCAGATGGAGTTAGAGAAAAGCTATGAAATCCTTGATGGGCCACAGTTGTGGGGTGGACGAGTTGAATGGTTTTGCCTGCTCAAAAATCAGACAACATAAAAGAGGAACAACAGTGAAATTATCAGCTGGTGGAGCAGAGCTTTTGGCTAAGAAAGATCTCCTAAGAACACTTCAAGGCCTGACTAAAAAGACAAATAATATAGTCTACTGCTTTTTATTTACTGTATTGAACCCAGTCAGATTGTCTGACCTGTGCATGGGATTAGTTTCCAGTGGAGCTGTTGTATTTCAGACTCCTAAAAGTAAAACCCACTTGACATCCAGGAGAAAAGGGCAGCAAATATATCACAAAATGTAATGAATCCAAGGGAAGCAAAGGTTCAACTATGGGTGAAAAATAATCATGTTTTAAATGTCAATGGGTAGATTGACTATATTGCTTTACCCCTGTTTTTAATAGGGTATTGTTGCAATTTTCAATTGGGTTGCACCACTGTAAAAATGGAAAACAGTGTCCTTAGTCTGCTTTAATTTATAATAGGATATAAATTATTTGGACTGAAGGTGCATCAGCTTAGTAGCACAGAGTTAAAAAGTTTAAGACACATCCATGAAAAATACAGATTTTTCTAGCTATATGCAAATGTTAGTGCTTTTCAGTCTGTATTTGACACTGTCAGCAACCAATATGAAGAACAAAGCACAGATTTCCTTGTACTCAAAACCAAGCCATCAATGCTATCAAACCACTTGACTCAGTCTGCCTCCCTCCTCACAGCCGAGGAGGCTCAGAAACACAAACAAACAATGCTCTAAATAGAATATAATAGAAGCTGATCATGAAAATATGGCTCATTAACCATTTCCCTGTCCTGGCATCTTCACAAAATTTCCTGGTTTGCATTTCATGACTGATGGCCACAGTCTGGTTACACCCTAAGTGAATTCTACGTGGGCACATTCCAACAGTCTCTGCAACTCGATGACACTTCAGCATTTGCTTTAGTCCTGCCAATTTCTACACCTAGAACAGACCGAGATGGACTTTCCAACTCCTCAGGAAAAAAGCTTCTATTTTTACAATTTAAATGTGTTCTGGTAAAAAAATTCCAGGTTGCAGAATATTCCCTTCCTTTTGAGGCTACAAAGCACTCGTATCCTTCAGTGTGATTTAATTAAATACTGCTATACTTAATTAAGGCAAAATTGCATTGGGTAGGATGGGCACCTTCAGTATACAAATAAAAAAAAAATGTTCTGGCACTAAAGAAGAGTCATTCTATTCCTGTTCTCCCAAGCTCTGCTGCAAATATAGGCTGACAGGTTAATAGAAGCCTTTCTAAACAGTTGTGAGAAATCAGCCATCTGATTCAAGAATTCTGTTCCTTGGTTAACTTACTATTCAGGTACAGAAAAGCTGATTTTCCCATGGGTGAGATGACAAAATTGAATGAAAATGCTATTAATATTTATGTTCCAAATAGAAAAGGCTTTTAAAGCATGTTCATAAAGTGGGAAATAAAAGCAAAAGTTTATCCAAAACTTTCTGGCCTTTTGTAAATATAAAATTTATCAGCCTTGCTGCTAGGATTTGTTGGTTTAAGAGCAAGTAATCATATTTTATACAAGTTATTAATTAAGGTGAGCTTTTCTATAATTTGAATGGTCTCTATTATGTAGATCAGTTAATTTCAACTATAGTTCATACTGTTATGAATATGTATTCCAAAATTGCCCACAGGTGGGGAAAAATGTTTACTGGGTCTAGTTGAAATGTTTCGTGACAGCAATGTTTATATCCTACATAAAGATCATTCAACAGAATGTGTGTGCACGTGAACTCATAGCAGAGGTGCCAGTAAAAATTATATAAATATGAAAATACAGTGAACTTCTTTACTTTCATAAGAATCTTGTTTCTCATTAATCACATTCTTATGAATAAAATCCAACATCTTATATAACTTGACAATCATTAGAAGTAGCTGAAGGAAAATTAAATGCCTTTTTTGAAACAATTTCTTAAATCCTTATGCATGGAATTGCTTTCCTTGTACTGTGGCCTGCCAAGACTTCCCACTTTGCTGATACATGCTCCAAAATGGTTTTATCAAAATGTCCAACTGCTAAGACTGCATGGGCTGCACTCCAATGATCTGCATTTACCCATTGAGAGCACACAAAAAAGCACAACATATTTTCCTCACATTCTCGTAACACTCATCCCAGGACACTTTTATTATTACTGATATTCTTAGATTAGTTTCCAGCTCAAGAGAGGAAAATCCTTTAAGCAAGAAGCACAGGCCCCATGCAGGAACTGCCTCTCCAGGCAGTGTATGCATATGGTAATAAAATATTTGGATGTTTGAATTCAAGTGTACCTAAGAACAGCTGCTCAAATGCAGTGACAGGGACTTCTGTGCAAAGCCTAACACTATTTTTTGAATATTGAAAAAGCCCACCACAACTGCACACAGCACAAAGCAGAAATATCCCAACCCTCTGCTTACAGGTTTCACATACAGAATTGAGTAGGGAAAATCCACGATAGGAAAGTGATGAAATTACATTGGATTTGGGAGGAGTGGTGGAGCATGTCTCTCTCACTTTCGGATGGAAAGAGTGAGAGATTTGGGTTTGATTTTTTTTTTTAATTGAGTGTCAGTAGAGATGCTCTGATACCTTATAGGAAAAACTATCTGCCCTTTCTTTATCTGGACTCCTAAAGTTACTCTTATTTAACTTGTAATGTATATTATTGCCACCAATGAATATAAGAAGGGTCACTTGTGTTTTGGACACTAAAAAGAAAGTCCACAGCTAGTCAAGGAACTAGGATTTGCAAAAATGATCTCTGAAATATTAATTTCTACAGCAGTTCTTTGGGCTCTCTGGATTTGTGCAATGAACATTTGTGCAGAAGTGCTGGATGCTGTTTGCATAGGGAACTCATTTTTTACTGCTGTGACTTGGCACCATCATGTGGCCATTTTGAGTTTTCTCAACTTAATTAAAATTTTACATAGACAAATGTTTGCAATTAATTAATTTATACTTAGAAACATTTCAAGCTATTTTAGAAGGAGAAGGTACATACCCTAAATATATCTGTTCACTAAATACTGAACATATTGTCTGTGAATTGTCCTTTTTCACTAATTCTGAGCTTGTTAAATCAAGGTTTTACTCATGTTCTTTAAGCCAGGCTTTCTTAAGTTACAAAAGACAGTTTTAGCTTCATCTTGGTCCAACCCTTACCAATAGTGTACAAAAATTAGTATTATATTATAGACAGCTCTCTTCTTCCTTACTGCAAGAGCTTTGGAAATAATTTGCAGAATTGAACAGGTGTTTTCTGGTTTACATCAGAAATCCCAATTTATTTTGAATTTCAGTAAATCTCCCAGGCATTTTGTTCACATAGGTCCATCCAAACAGGGAGTGTACATCTCAGAACCTCAGTTTGTCAGGTATCCCTTTCTGCAGAGTTTCAGGGTCAAAATCAGAAGACAGATAAGTGTGATGTGATTTGTATTTTGGTAAGTGTGCATATGGTCTTTAGGTAGGACAAGAAAGTTTTACCAAGCATTAATGTTTAAGAGGCCTAGAGGTGGAACTCTCCTCACATTCAGGTTGCACAGAAACAAAAGTTTGTTTGCCAAAGAATTGCTGTGATTTCTTTCAGAGTGAAATAACAAGAAACAGCAGTGCAATTTATAGGAATGTATTTTTGCTATTTTAAAAAAATATACATATATCTAAAGTACTTTCAATAATGAAACACAGCCATCATATTTTGAGTACAATGATGGTAAATTTGTTTCTTTCATTTTTATTATAAAATACATTGTTTCAGTTGAAATATTGTATTGATAGTCTTTAAAATAGATACAAGTTATATACAAATTACATTACAATTTTTTTTTAATAGAAGTAAAAAATAAACTACACATTTTGCAATAAAGTTTTCAATCCTTTTTTCTAAAAAGACTGCAATAAAATAGAGTACAGTTTGTCAGACTCCTCAGGCTGAGGCAATGCCCATTTCTTCTTTACATACTGGATGTCTATCTGTCCAGATTCTTTGGCCAGCACGATGCCCAACAAGCCATTTGCTTTTTCTGGCTCTCCCAGCAGAGCCATAGTTACAACCCTGAAATCAAAAGAACAGGAGAGGCAAAATAAATTGAAATGGATGCTTTCAAACATCTTTGTATCAGGTTATTTACAGTCAACAAAATGATTTTTTTTTTCTGCTCAAGTCCCAGCATGTTCTTTAGTTTTTCACCACTTACAACCATTTAATGTAAATATAACATATGCATTTATTCCCCCATGCATTTCATCATCAATTTCTAATCATGGCTGTAAATTATTTCAAGCTTGTAAAAATGAACAATTTTTGATGGCATTTTCCAGGACAGTGTAACAAACTTCAAAATTGTAACATTTCCTCCAAAAACTAGCAGTGTGTTCCTACAGTTTACAAAGATACAAGGAAAGCTTTTAGAGGGATCTTCAGCAAGGCTAACTTCAGCCTAGGGAAGATAGACAAAATTTAGCTGTATTTTGTTTCCCCACCTTCAGTAACAAAATAGAGTTAGAAAAGCAAATTCTAATGACCATTTAAAGTCAAACAAAGAAAACCCTTGCAAGAATATTAATATTTAGTTAAAAAGAGAGCACTTACTTCTCTGATGGGATAGTCTGCTTTGCCACGGGCAACAGATCACTTTCCAGAAGATCCCAAATGTAAATATTGGATGATGCATCCAGGGCAAAGAACACAGCAGGTCTTGTCAAAGCCCACTGCAGGGCAATAATAGGCTGGCCCTTCGTGCTGTCATTCCACTGCATGAGGGGATACTCTGATGTCATCTGGTGTAATCTAATACTTCCATCTGAACAGCCAACCTACACCACAGATAAAAACAAAAAACCTTCAGGAACAAAACAAACCAAGCAAGGTATAAAAAGTGGTGTTTATGTACATGGCTTACTGGTGGACTTGGCAGTGGTGGGTTAATTTGATGATCTTGGGGATTTTTTCCACCCTAAATGATCCTATTATTCTATGATTTTTTTTGTCACCCTTCATGGAAGATTTGAATTAGTGAGGTAAATAAACTATCACATCTTGTTAANAACAAAAAACCTTCAGGAACAAAACAAACCAAGCAAGGTATAAAAAGTGGTGTTTATGTACATGGCTTACTGGTGGACTTGGCAGTGGTGGGTTAATTTGATGATCTTGGGGATTTTTTCCACCCTAAATGATCCTATTATTCTATGATTTTTTTGTCACCCTTCATGGAAGATTTGAATTAGTGAGGTAAATAAACTATCACATCTTGTTAAATCCCTTAGCAAGTGATTAAAAATGAAACTTCTATTAAAATGTTTTCATACCAAAAACAGTGGCTTTCCAAAAGGGAAGAAATCAATTGCAGTGATGCTTATTGATCTCAGTCTGCTCTGCTGGGGTCTGAATAGCTTTGGAACAACTTTTAAACCATGTCTTGTACCGTGGCCTACCAGACCCTATGAACAATATAAAGAAATTAATTTTAAAAAAACAAAACAAAAGTTGCATTATTGGTATTACAGGAAAAAAGTTAAATAACTAATGAACCAATACTTTAAAAGATCCTTACTAGCAAGGATCCTAATAAATTTTAATAGCTAACAGATTTAAATAATATAGGTTCAGATTATAAATTTTATATACAGTCTACTGGTAAAATTCTAACCAAATGAGACAGCTTCCGAAACAAAAAACTAATGGCAAGATGAATTCCAGCAGGGTACTCACAATGTTTGTTCCAACAATGAAGTGATTTGGATTAGAAGACAGAAATTTAATAGTCAGTGTCAGTGGCATTCTCTGGCTAATATCCCTTGGGAAAAGGCTGAGGAAAATGGCAAAGGCAAAAATGACATTAACACAGGGAATTGTCTCCTAAATCCGTGCAAGTACCTATAGAAACTCTTGATCTAAAATGCCTATGACTAGCTCTAGGAAGAAATGTGTATTAAAAGAACACCACAAAGAGAAAATAATGTTAAATATATGTTATGTAGCAGAAAATTAGTAAAGTATAGGAAAAATTAGCTTTGTGAGACAACATAAGTAAAATTGAAATGCCCCAGTTTTCTTACCTGTTATTCAATTCCATAGTAGAGCTATGTACTAACTTTACTTTCCCTCCAGGAACTAAACCTAAAATCATAAACAATTATTACTTGAACTGATTTAAGAACTTTGCATTTAAAAAGGGCAAACAATAAATTAAATTGGGATGTAACAAGTAAAAGGATTTTTCATAATTAGTTTACTGCAGATAGATAGAGCCTTTGACATAAAGGAATCTTACAAAATTTAGAACCGTTTGCTTCAGAATTCAAATCTGAAGAGCTACAACCTTTGACAGAAATAGAATCATAGTTACATGTGTCTTCTTCAGCACTCTGCAAGACCCAGTTCTATAAATGGTTGAAATGCACATTTATTTAGGTCTTTGACAATGAATTATAGTGGTGAGATAGTGCAACAATGCATCCATAAAACTGGTCTATGTTATTTATCTTGTTCTCTGATAAAAAGTAATTCAAATAATTCAAAAACAAGAATTTTTTCAAGATGAAAAAAATTTTACTGCTGGTTGCAGTTAAAATGTGTCAGCACATGACCACAGCTTTAACATGTACCTGTCCACAGACACTTAATATAGCCTGACACTGCACGAGCTTATAGAAACTGATAAAAAATTCTAGATTGCTGGCATTGCTTCACTGTTTATTTATGTATTTTCAAATGTAAAAGGACTGGAGTCGCAGCCTTTTCTAGTTAGATAAGCATGTAAGTGTAAATTTGTTTAAAGAACAAAGAATGTACTTTTTTCCATTTACATAACTCAGAAAGGGCTGGATGGACTTGGTTCTTCAGTGTTTCCACATAAATTTTTTCTCGTGCTAAATTAAGTATCTTACCTAAAAAAGCTTTCAGGACAATTCTCAAAATGGAGACACAGGCAACAACAAAAACACTACAACAGGTCTGGTTAAAACTAAAGCACAAAGAGGAGGACCAAAGACATAGAATCACACATTCTTTGGAAAAAAAAAATGCTGTTGGCAACATAGAAAACTACTCTTACATTGAAATAAATGTGGCTGTCTAGTGGCAATTACCAATACAGATTAGCAGATGAGAATTAGATAGCAGTGAAAATGATTCTCACACCTATCCAATAACTCCAAACATCAGCTATGAACTATTCAGAATGAATCTTTTCCTCAGTAATTTTACCTTCTTCTAAACTACTTGGCCTGGCTGACTCTTACTCTCTCTTTTAACTTCATATTTTGAAAAACTGTAGCTTTTTATTCTGCCTCTAACATACAATACTCACCTAAGTCAGTTTGAGAACCAGCTAGATCCACTTTTTGCAATTCAACAACTACCTGAAAAGTCAATATTTAACATTAATAAACGATCAACATTTACCAGTTTATCAAGGTTTTTTAACAAGTTGTAACAGTAAGCGATAGCTCTAAAGGACAGTTTGGAGGGACAGGTCTAACATTACAGTGATTACAGATTCTCTATTCCTTGCCAATGTCTGCAATTCTAAAAATAGCTTCACCTGCCCGCTAGATGTTCCCTGATGGAAAGCAGAATATGGAAAGCTACATTCTACAATTAATTGCTACTTGGCATCTTGTTGGTTTGGTCAGTCACAAAAAAGCTACCCTAAACAAGAAATTGTAACACATTTCCTGTGCTTCCCTATACATGAACAAAAGGAACTAGATATGAAATAAAAAGGGTAGCTGATGTGGCATAAATCTGTTGCTACTAAAGTTAGGAAAGTAACTCAAGGCTTTAAGGAACTTGATTACTGACACAGAGGTGAAAGAGTTTTATCCCTTATTATTCACAGGTTCAGCAGCTGGGCCAAAGCTGCATCAGGTAAAACACCACTGAAAACATGTGACAGAAGAGTTGTCAGGACAGTAATTAGGAGCAGCAGACCTGGTGCTTTCCCAGCCATCATATTTTAAGCAAGGAAATCTTATCCTCTGATTTTCACTTTTTATCTCTCTAACACTTGTTTTATATAAATTAGGAATTTAATTTCTACTCTACATCCAGTATCATCTCTGACACCACTGTGATTTTAAAATTAAAGTTGGGAGGTGAAAGATGACTGAGGACTATTAATTGACTGCTGGAAACATGAGAACATATTTTTATGAAGTAAAACAATTGATTGCCTCTTTTCATTAATTCATGTACCTGTTAATACTTTTGCCTAAAGATAACATCTGGAAGTCAGATCAAAACCTTTAAGAAGAATTCCAAAAGAATAATTAGTGCTGCTGTACTTTTCAGGGAGGCAATTCTCATCAGAAATTCTGAATTTGGGTTGCTGTATTTGAAGTATTTTATTACACGTTATACTCTCTCTTTTTATACATACTCACCCACATATTGAGGATTCCATTTTCATCCATTGAAGCTATCTGAAATGGAGGGCCTGACATTTCTGTGGAAGGAATGGCAACAATTTATATTCATATACTGATCTTCCTCCTGAACACTAGCAAAGGATTTGAAACATTTCCTCCATTAATACATCCTCTGAAACCTCTACAATCTTCTCAGCTGCATAAAAAGGGAAGCTCTCTAAGTTTACCAAAGAAATAAAAAAGGCATGAAATTTTCTTTACTGACAAGGTGGCCAAATATTGGAGCAGGCTTGCAAGAGAGGTGGTCAATGCCCCAGGCCTGTCAGCAATTGAGGAGGCATTTACACAATGCCCTTAATATGTCTTAACTTGGTCAGCCCCATATTGATCAGGCAGTTGGACTGGATGATCCTTGTAGGTCCCTTCCAGCTCAAAAAATCTGTTCTATATCTCTGTCTATTCCACTATGTGCAGCTTGTCCTACCAGAAACGCAGATGATCTCAGTCTGCATCTTTTTTAAAATGTCTGGATTCTGCCTGGACTTTGGAAGGGAACAAAGTGAAACAGATGGAATCTTGTAAAACCTGCAATACACAGCACATTTCCTCAAACCACTACGAATTTCAAAGTACAAATCTGCAATGGAAGTGATAATGTCTTCCCTAGCACACTGTCTGAGAATTTGAGGATGTGAGGATTAGAGTGTCTTTGCAAAGGTTGGTCATAAAAAGAACAGGCAAAAGGCACAGGAAAAACCACCAATTACAGCCACACACTTTAAGTGCTTTCAGATATAAGCAAGTTGCTCCACTGACTCAGACAGGGATTTTTTT
>VWZN01020886.1:310626-330786 GCA_013396955.1 Regulus satrapa | reverse complement strand
CTCAGCAAGGATTTTTTTTTTTTTTTTGGACATTAGAGAAGCACTAAGACTCTTCCAAAGGCAATTTAAGTAATAACCTGTTTTATCACAGAAATATGGTTTAGAAAACAGACAGTATAACAAGCTCAGAATCTCATCTGATGTGAAGGTGCACTGAATGAACATTACATAAAAATGAGAGCAGAAAACAAACATGAATGATGTATGCAATTGATACTACAAACAACTAAAGAGGCAGACAGGGATTATAAACTGGATTTTGGCTGTGATACATTTGTTTCACTAGATACCTAAAGAAAGACTCTGCTGTACTGATGCTTGGAAGGGCAGTTTACATACCCTCCTGATAACAGAGGCTGGAGAGCCCATAACTGTGGTCACTGTCGAGAGAAGTTGAGACAGGTTCCACTGCCAGTACAGGAGAGGTGTGGTTTACTGAGTTCAGAATGCCATCTGTAAATAAGGATAATGAAAGTTAAACATAGTGCTTTCCACAAAAAGCAACAACAAAATCTTAATCACTTTTCAGCTTATGGGGGAATGATGATGACAAAGAAAGAATGGCAAATAATGGGCTTTGCACAAGTCTCAAATACAATATTGCACAATGTTTGCTAAATTAACAAAATATTGGATAAATCAACGTTTCAAAATTTCTATTCACATTTTCCAAATGACTGATGCACTGTTTATGCCACTGTACCAGACATTTCATTAAAATCTGCCATTTCAGGGTTAGCAAGGGAAGAATTATTTCAAGCTCCATAAACAACAGGAGTAGAAATAAATCACCGTTTACTATAAGAGAAAATGAAACTGAAGAAAAATTACTCTCAGTAGAAAGTATCTGGAAAAATCCTGAAACAAAGTATTTACCACAAGAAAATATGTATTTACCCTTTAGTAACATCTTAATGCAAATATGCTTAGAGTAATTTCAGTATGTGTTCTTCATCAGATATTAAGGATTTCTGGACTCGCCCTGTGCACTGAACTTAATCTCATTTAAGACTGAAGGCATTAAAGCTTCCTAAGTATCCAGCATTAAACCTGCCTGCTTACATAAGCAACTACATGAAACTGTACACATCCATTTGACTACCAGTGTGCAACACAAGACCAAGCATCTTTGACCTAACTGAAAAAATTAAAAGTCTGTCTACAACCAACTATGGTTTACATGACTGCTGCAATTAGAAACACTTGTGAAGAAAAGAGGACTTTATGAATGTGTGTAGTGGGGTGTTTTAGAAAAAAAATAGTACCACAGCCAAAGTTAAAACAGAAAATCATACCGTGGCTTGAAGAGGAAGGTATATTAAAGATCATCTCATTCCAAACCCCTGCCATGGGCAGGGACACCTTCTGCTGGACCAGGCTGCCCAGAGCACTTCCAGGGACAGGGCATCTTCAGCTTCTGTGGGCAACCTGTGCCAGTACCTCAGGAAAAAATGTCTTCCTAATAACTAACCTAAACCTACGCTCCTAATAAAATTATTTTGAAAACTACAGTTTTATGTTATTCTTCAATCTAGGATATCTTGCATGAACATTACAGAAACGTCAAGACTTAGGTGACAATTTCACTGTGCACAATGTGACTGACCAGGATGCACAGACGCTCACCTGTGGAAAAGGTAGGAACTCTAAATGTCCACTCAGTTTCAGTGATCACCATACAAGGGTGCATTCTTGAGTCTTCTCGAAGGTCCCACACCAACAGTGAACCATCTACTGTTCCAGCAAAAACTAACGTTGCTTTACTGGGACTAAAGCAGCAACATGTCACCTGTAAAACAGTAAAACATGCAGGGTTGATGTTATGATGATAAAGATCAATGGTTTGATGAGCCTGAAATAGGTTTGTGAGCATGGAAACCCAAAAAATACAGATTACTTGTGTTTATGGCAGAAGGGAAATCTATTTTAAAAGGGAAGTAGGATACAAGACCTTCAGTAGGCCTTCCCTTTTCAAAACAATCATTGTGTAATCGGCATCTACTGTCACAAAGCTGGAAGAGGTTACTCAGCTGTATGGGAATGATGATGAGTAGGGAGAAGTCTTAACAACATCTGAACCACATGTTTTACTTCCATTCACTCTTCAACAACGAAACAGAGTCAAAATTAAACAAACACAACAACCAACAAAACACATAATCATCACTGCAACCTGGTTCTGGACCACAGAATAGAATGAGAAGAGTCTTTGTTCACTAGGCTCAAATATATTTATCTAAGATAGAACATGGCATATTTTGCAGCAAGACAAAAAAGACCCCAAGTAAACATAAAATCTTTAAATAAGTCTTGTAACTGATGGACAAATATACAATGCTATTAAAACATACCTCTGAATCACATATTAACACTTTCTGAGGACTGGAGGGCTGCCAGATGTTCCAAACACATATAAGGCTCTTTCTGCTCAGCAAACCAACACTTGCCTTTTCAGGTAATCCATGAACAGAAAGTAGTGTCTGCCTCTGAACTTGAGAGACATACAAGCAGAGTATTTTTCGGCCTAAACCATTAAAAAAAGCCAAGAAAGAAAAGCAAAAAATGAAAAAGCAAATTCACTGCAGATGAAAACGCATATTCAGCTGCTATAGCAACAAACAAAGATGCAATTATGAATAATATTTCTATTAACACTGTGTTGCTTTCAAAGCTATACAATAAAAAAGGAGGGACTAGAGAAGGAATTCAAAGTACTAGAAGTAGAAAGCAAAAAGGAAGAGAGTGAGGAAATTAATAGAATTAATTATTATTTATTTATTCTGGGATAAGCAAGCCAATTTGATATGATGTTAGTATATATACTGAAAATTAAACTGAGTCTCAGACAGGAAACAGCACAGGCCAGGCTTTTTTGGTTTTGTCGCATGTGTTCATTCATGTTAGATGATGTAGGGCTCTGTGTTAATAGATAACTTCCTAACATAACTACTGATGCTCTGTTTTTCACTTTTCATCTGAACAGCTACTGTTCATATGGAGAAGATATGATTGCTTTTCAATATATCAGGCTACAGTGTCCCTGTTGTATAACCTGTCTTTATTTGTAACTTTGGCCCTACTGTCAGCATAAAGAGCCCAAACAAAATTACACCCCTTGGGATGGCACTTCAACAACAGGGACAAGAAATTACACACAGCATGTTAATTGCTGGCTTTATTTCTGGTAGGAATAGATGGGATATATTTCGTGTAAAATGCTGTGATGCTCCCTATGTGAAACCAATCTGCACAGAGTTCCAGCAAGATTAGTGCAGTTAAAAGGAAAGGGGGCTCTCATCGTCTCTACATCCTGATATGTGCTGTTTGCACAGTAATGACAAAGAACATGAGAGACAAAGAAAGAAGAGACCACTCTGTACACTAGAAGGGGTAGAATAAAGTTCCCTTACCATGGAGGAATGGCTGGTTAGTATTTAACTGGAAACAGCTATCACTAATAGACAGACTGGTTTGTCGAGATCTTAGTTTCCTGGGTTGTGTTGCAACTTGATCTTCCTCTAGCAAAACAGCAATCACCTTTCAAACACAATTATATTTATAGAAATAAAAGGGTCATCTTATCTTCCAGCTTTGCTATTTGTAGCTTTCTAAAGTTATGTGGATTAATTTAATAAAATGTTATCAACCGTCTTGTTAATCTTGTAACATTGTAAACTTGTAATTCATCATGTAAAGCAAACACAGCTTTACAGACATAAAAGTTGCACAGCTCTTATTGTATTCCTTTGCAGAGAGATTATTCTCATTGATAACGAGTATTATTTAAGTACTTTATTTAAATAAGTCAGAACAAGAACTGTAAGTGATCTATCACACTGTATACTTATGCACATATGTAATATCTTAAGTGATATTAAGGATATAAGTGTACCTGGCAAGCAGACCGGAGAAAATTTGCTAATCTTTGTGAATCGATTTTAGGTGTTGGAGCTCCATTCACTGCTGGATCCTGGCTGTTTTTGGGACCTATGAAAAACAGAAAAACAAAAACCAAACCAAAGGCTTCAAAAGGGAATCAGTTAAGAAAAATGTAAGAACAATTTCATTTTTAAGCAAGAGGAGAGTAGCAGGAATCAACTTATCTTCAGCAGAAATAACAGTGTTGAAGAACAAGCTCTGTTGGAGACTCACTTTTGCTGCCAATAGAAACATCAAGCCAGAAGGAAAAACTATTTCTGCCAGTTCTTTTTCGTACTTTCCACAAGAGGATTCAGAGTGCCTATGTCAGCTTGCTATCAATGCAGCCTGCCACTCCATAGATCCTCACAAGCAATGGATACCAAAGAGAAAGTTTACATGACATGCACTCATCCATGAGTGAATAAAATTAAAACGTTCTTCACCTCCAGATACAAGAGCACTTTCTCCTGGGTGCTGTGTCCATTTCTCCAGTGTCTCAACTTCCTCAGTCTGAATATCTCTATCAAGATTGTCCTCATTACACTGAACATATGCCTAAAATAGAAAGATAAAATTATCAATATATGGGGTGACACAGCTAAGAATGGCAGTACATAACTGAAGAGAACTTAGCAATTTTAAAACCGAAATTTAAAGCTCAACCTCTTCAGTTTGTAAATTCAGACCTGAGCACACTGACACACTGTCACTATGTCATGCACACATTTTACCACATTTCACACAAGAGTGCTAAATAAATAATATTGCAAAAATATAGAATAAGACTCCTGATACATAAAAACCAAACCCAGCATATCTGGAGACACTGAGCCACAGACAGGCAAAAAACCCTTCAGAAAATGGGAAAGGAAAATCTGAAAGTCCTCTCCTAATACAGAAAGGAAATGGACTGTCAGGCCAAAAGTTTTAAGATCATTGCTTTACAGTAATTGAGGCTTAGATATGAATATGATTAACTTATTACTTTATGTCCTGGTAGCTTGAGGAATTTTATTTTTTATTAAAAATTCTTTTCCAGAAGGAAAAAACATCCCTTTAAGGATTTAAATATTACTATGTATTTGTTACGCACCTGCTTAGTGTTCATTTTACCAAAATTCCTGATATACATATCGTACTCATTGACAGGGGGCAAATCCAGTAACGAAAAACTAACTGAGAAATCCAGGTCAATTAGTGGGAGAAGTTCTGAACTCCGTTTTCTTCAAGAAGAATCACAAGAGAGAAACACAAAAAAGGTTAAGATCAAATATTTGGTATTCCTAAAGAAAGACAACCTGATTTTGTCTCTAACAATCCTTTCAATCTGTGAAAATTGAAGTTGTACTGAAATTAGCAGATAAAAAATGTATCAATAGAAATACAGAGACTACTGTTAAGAGTTTTCATTTAATGCTACGCTGAGATAATGATAATATTTGAAAATGCAATACTAATTTCAAATGGCAAACTTTACATGGTTTATTACCAAAGCCAACCTATCAAAAGTTCAGCAGATCATCTTGACTAAGTATTCCAAAGCTGTTCTGTGAGGTAATAGATGAATGTCTCTTTCTTCTCTAATTAGGACAGTGGCTAATTCTCCTAAACTCATTTTATTAACTCACATCACTCATGTGTGTACATGCTTTATAAAGGTCTTCTGTGATGTCCTAGCTTTGTTACACATATGCAGGAAAAGACTGACAAGTTTTTGCCACTATTCACACATCTACCTATCTGCTTTAATGCCATAAAGCATTAGGACATTTCATTTTAAGAGTGAACTGCTTGAATTACACAAAGATGTCTGCTTACAAGTCATATCCAGGCTCTTGCTGTAGTACAGTCTTTGACAATTAGACAATTTTTGCAGTCTCCCTTTCTCTTGCACTTGCAGGTTTTTTAAATGTACTTAAGTGATACATAAATACAAACCAGTTACAGTTATGGATCTACAGCAATTCCATATCTAAACACTCTTGCAGATGCATGTTATAGTTACAGCTTCATGCTAAAGCAAGATAGAATTTGAAAAGGCAAAAGACTAGAGCAGCAAGAGCTAAAATTTCATCAGTATTTCAAAGGGAATTTTTCCTTATGCGTAAGGACAATTTTCATATCTCCTTTTTGCTACTTGATGACATCTATTGCATATTCTTACTCACATTTTACTCTAAGTTGTTCTCCCTAATATAGCATCTCTTCACAAACATGGGCATAGATTACTGAGATCTAACTCAAACATATGAAAGTTGCTTACTAGTTACAAATCTTAATGATACATGCAGACAAATAAACTAATCAGCTTGTATTTATAATTTACAACTCCCAAGTGCCACAACTTATTTACGGGATGCTTTCAGTCTATTTACTGGTAGTAATGTATTATCACAACATTAAATTCCACAAGCCCTTCCTCTTCCCATGAAACTGCTCGTTATCTTCACAGGCTGTGTATGCTGTTAGCATGCACACAGAGTTATAAACATAGCCATCATCAGTCATGGTATATAATCAGCAGAGGCTGGAAAACATTTCAGAAGGCAATTCTCCAGAGATGCCTTTGAGAGTTTCCTAATCTGCCTCTACAGACTAGAGAGGAAGTTTAGACAGTGAACTTGTGTGAAATTTGAGCATATAATTTCAGGCAATGTGAATTAAATAACTTAGACAATAAAATCTCCCTCATGTGAAAATTAGCTGCTGATGTCCATGAAAAGTGGAATCTGGAATTAACAGTAACATTCAATAATCTTGGTTTATGCATCCAAACATTGTAACAGATAATTGGAGATATATACAGTGCTTCAGACAAATCTGGAAAGTCCCACAAAAATCAGGCATCAATTTGTTTCTTTAAAATATAGAGATGTCTTAGGTATCTCACATCTAGACTGATTTCAGGTCACTAATAACATGTTTTTACAGCAGTCAGTGTTATCCCTGAAATGGAATGTGCTATTTTAGCAACTATATGCACCATACATTCTTGATTATTTCAAAAAGTGACAGTTCTGCAGAGACCTGATGGCAGCTAAAAGGCTTGCTCTCTTCAGTACTTCAAGTCAATATCTAATTAAATAACTGAATCATTACAAAAAGAAATTACAATCCTGGCAACACGTCCTATAATAAACTGATACATAGATACATTTTTCCTATAAAATTACATGTAGCAATACCTGTAAATTATATATAATTAAGAACTTATTACTGTTAGTTAATAAAATATTTGTTTCCATAAGCCTCAAGTTTATAAAGATCAAATATTTGAAATACAATTTTAAAAACTTGCATCTCACACAGTGAGCTGCCATTTTGTGTGGATTATTTAAAATACACTTACTTCTGCTTATTGGCCATACTTCGGCTGCTTTGTCTTTGGTTTGCCATTTGGAAATCCATGAATATTCCACAAAAAGAGTTTCTGACAGAGGAATCTTGCCTTTCTGTGATATTGTAAAACACACTGTTACAGTTCACACTTAAAAGTGCCTGAAAATGTTAAGCAGCAAGTCTAAAAAGCAGCAGATTTGTTACAACACAAATGTTCCTGGTTCACCTGTTACACAAAGTACTCTATCACCATTTTCAGTACAATGAGTTTAACATCAGTAATAGGCTGGCATATGGCCCTTACAATGCTTCTTTATCAATCAATTCAAAACTAGTAACCACTGTAACTTCTGCTTTAGAAGACTGATGCAGAAAGTCTCTCTCTTTCCCTTACCATCAGCAGGTATTGTTGTTCCCCTGTGTACAGTAAAACACCCTGTGATCAATTCTAAAAATTGCATTGAAGTCACACAGACTTCACCAGGAGCACCCTACACCTCTGAGTAACAAATCAGGTAGAGGAGAACCTCATCAACACAGGCTGAACTATGTCCTTAGATGAATAAGCAAAACACTGAAAACTGCTCCTTGAAAAGCCACAGTTAACAAACCAACTACAACAACTGATGTCACACCTATCTTACTCCCTTTCCTGGCTAGGTTGCAGCTAATTGACCTTAAGATCCAACTTCCAGTCAGAACTAATGGTGCTTCACTTCCTCAAGAGATGACTGCCCTTTTAGGCAATACTTATAAAATGCTTTTAAACTTATAAAAATAATTGCCAGATTGATCAACCACCATTTTAAGCAAAGGAGATCAAAAGTTCATTAAAAAAAAAAGTGTTGTGTAAATAAGAATAAATCATCAAGGGCTACATCCTGAGATTTAAAAAATCTTTATAGATTCTGTATTGTTCATTAAAAATCATAATTGCATAAATCTTCTGTGAAAAGAAATTCACATTACAGTATGCTGGTTATGGCTGCAATGACCTTTAACTGAAAATCTACTGACAGAATCAGAGACTCTTCTAGATTGGAAAAGACCTTTAAGAGATACTATAAAGACTTAGAGAAACTTCATGCTATTCTTCCATGACTGTACTGATGTTGAACCAGACTAAAAAGCTACTAAATATTCTTTTAGACAATGATTCTATGTGGTTGTTCACTTCAGTGCAGACTGCAAAGGAGAACCACAACTGCACCTTAATGAGCAGCTCTGGAACTCACAGGTGTCAGATCAACTGAATTCCAGATATTTCACAAAGAGCCTGCATTTGAAAGTGATAAAGTGCTTTATATTTGAGTAGTACTGATATTTCTCTTGCCTTCCCTCCAGAACAGTTGTTTCAACTTTGCTTAAAAGAAAAATGTGAATTTAATGCCAGCAGAAGCCCCAGACTGTTCCAGCACTCCTCAAGTTTTGAAAATCCAGACTCTCATATGCTCCTCTTACCCAAAATAAGATGCATTAAATGTCAGTCTGTACTTTTCATATTTCACAATTTAAATATTAGTAATGCCCATGAATCATTAGTAATGTGGACGTTACAGTGCTTACCACAAATCTACATGATTCATCCAGAGGACCAGATTTTGGTCTTTAGGCAGACTTTTAGAAAGAGTGGCCAGCTGATTTTTAAGTTCTATGTGTTACTCATACATTTAATAAAAAAAGGCTGGTATGTAGTCACATACCCATGAGTGGTTCCTTTTTTTCTTTTTCCAGTTTCTTTGGCAAGGGAGTAAAAATTCTATCATTTTCTGCGGTAATTGCTCTTTGAATTTCTTCAATTTCTGATGTTCTGGAAAATGGAACCTCTCTTAGGTTTTCTTCTGCATCTCCTACTTCAGCACTTTTGTCTTCATCATCTTCAAAATCATCTTCATACTCCTTTGAAAGTAACAGAACTTTCCATACTTAGTAAACACAGATTAGATGTATTTTTCAACATTTCACAGAAATTATAAAATACTGTCAAAATAAAAACCACATACAGATGGCTATAAATCCTCTGACTGAAAGGCATTCTAAAATAACCAATGGAAAGAAAACAGCATCTCTTGATTGTGCAGTAATCTTAATCAAGACAAATAGTCTCAGTGTTGTTCTACAGTGCCCAAAATAGTTTTTTTATTTAATATCCTAAAGCAGATACTATATGTTCAGGTGAAGGACGTGCTCTTTAAAGAAAGAACAGTGTTCAGTGGCATAAATGCTTCAGGGATGGATGAAGTTGTTTATTTGAGAGTTTTAATTTAAGCTGTCCTTTAACAGCAGGCTCACATTTACTAAACTGCCACACTCCCTGTGTCACCCTTTAATAAATTCTCCAAACTAAGACAATTCACGTCATGCTAAAATAATCACCTAACACATATGACATGAACAAGTCCTAAATGTGCTTATTTCTCTTCACTGAATGGTAAAGGGCTACTGCAGTGAACAGCTCAACAGTGGAAATCCACTCTTGACACGAGTGGAGATGAATTCTACCCTCGCTGAACAAAGATGATTCTAATTCAGCTCACAATGAAAGCACATCCCACACACTCTTTTAGCTTAATAACTTTAAAGTAGACAAAAGAGACCTAAAAAATAGGGAATTCAATTAAATAAATTAGTGAAGAGAATGCTGTCTGTCAGTACCTTTTTCTTATATTTTTTTCAGTGATAAACCATCAGGCTTTTTTTATTTTTATCTGAAATTATTAGCTCTGATTATTTAAACAATTCAGCATTCATCACAGAAAGTCATTGAAATAATTTAAATCCACAAAGGCAGAGAAAACATTTTTTGAACACTTCAACTGACAAAACAAAAGTTGGTTCCCTACCTCTGATGAAAACTAACTGAACATATAGCAGAGAGTTTCTACATTTTAATTACTACTGACTTATCTACTGTTAGCAAAATTAAGGCCACTGTCACCAAAAAAAACCCCAAAAAACTAAAAACCATGTAACATCCTGTTTATTTCTGTGAACAAAGTTATTTCCAATTTTGATTCTTAAGAATTACTTCAGACAACCGCATACTTTTACTTACCTGAAAATTACTTCACACAGACAACTCTATACTTTTACTTACTTCAAAGTCATCTTCATAATTTGGTGAAAAATCCTCAAGTCCTGTGTCTGGATTAGACATGTGTGTATCTTTCATTTCCTAAATGAGAAAAATAAATGAAGCCATTAAATAATCTTACAAAAAAAAATCTTATCTGCCAAATCTTACATACAACAGATTAATAGTTGCTGTTCTCAGATATTTCTATGTTTTCAAGCAAACATACAGCATATAGTTTATACAGATAAAATTATATTATCAAGTGATAATTGCTGAATTAAACTAATAGTCTAGGAAGAAAAACTGAACTCAACCTTATCTTGGAAAGACCAACTGTTTTTCTAACAATATTTTTATTGGAAAAGACATAAAAACTGCTGTGTTGCCCACAATTTTTTTGATGGTGTGAAGAACAAAATAAAACCTCCCTACCCTTTTGAGGACTAGAAAAAATTATCCCTACACCTAAGTTATCCATTAATAAAATAGTGCAAATTCTGAAACCAGGAAAGGAGAGACATGGATCTAACAGGAGAATAAGATAATTTTTATATGTAAATAATTTTGCTAACATTGAATCCTCTTCTTTACATGGAATAAGATTTATGGTATCCCTGCAATAACCTCAAATAATTTCCTTTCTCTAGATTATTAACTGGATTAAAATAATGCCATTTATTTATGGCGACTTTCCTGGTTTCAACATTTGCAGTGTTTTATTAACAGACTGAATCCCCCAGTATAACTTAGGTGCAATTTTCTCTAGTCCTCAGAAGGGTAGGTACTCAGAAGTAAGTAATTCATATAGTTTAATTAATATATATATTTTAAAATAGTTATTCCATTTAGTCAGACACCTTTAGTAACACACACAACAAAGATGAGTCTTTATTAGCTATTAGGCTACTCTGTAGTTTTTATTACCTATGATCATCTCAGAAAATGCCTACAGAGCTGTCAGCTTTATTAATAACACAGATGCATCTGGTACACATATATATGCTTTTTACACCCTAAAAACTTCCACCTGTCAGTAGTTGTCTGGGTTTCTACTTTAAAGAATTTATAGAGAAAATCTATATATTGTCATCACAAAGCAGGAATTAGGAAGTCATGCTGGGATACCTGGAAGGCTGTGGCATTTGGAGTAACAGACATACAAAAAAAAAAATAAAAATCAACAGCATAAAATGCAAACCCCTGGAATTTAAATCTCCCTGGTGAGTCAGGCCTTAAGTAGGAATTTCATGCTCCTGGGCTGACTCCTATTGCCAATGAAGACAGAGAAGATAATGGAAAAGGAGACCAATTATAAGAGGATTGAACTGCCTATTTCTCTCCACAAACTACAAATGAAATCTAGGTCCCCACCACAGAAATTCACACTTGAAGATGAGTTGAATCAACCGAATGAAAATATCCCTAAACTTTTTACAATTTTTATGGCAGAGTTAGGCTGTATCTGCACAAACTGTTCCAAATAAATCCAAGCTTCAAACTATACAGCTTCAGACTTGCTGAAAATTTGGTTCTGTCTGCACCTGTCCATTTAAAAACATTAAAATTAAGAATTTCAAAACATAAAAATCATTTTCTCTTCCTTGGTTTTACCTCTTGTCCTGTGTACATGTCTTCTTTTTCAATGAGATTTCCTTTCTCTTTTACAGTCCTATTCAAAAAGAGAACAATTTTATTGGTTAACTCACAAGAAAGCAGTTCTGTTTCAGTTTTGCTTTCTAGGGATTTTTTTTGTGTTAGCAAAAAACCCCAAGGCTTCTTTTCTGAAAAGGAAAAAACAGTTGGAAATTTCCAATTAACTGAAATATTTCTACAAATATTATTTTAGATGTCTATGATACAGGATAATGCAAACAACCATGTGATTAACTAGCAAAGAATTCAGAAGCTTTGTCGAAATTTAACAACTATAATTGAATCAAAAGGCAAGAAAAAATAGTGAGGACAAAAAATTTCATAGCCTCATGCATTTATTAATTGTATTAATATCTGCAGCAAACCAGAGATCAAGATCAGGTTGGCTGCAATGTGCTCAAAAACTATAAATCAAAGACTCATTTCAAACCTGTTTTTTCATTCAGGGATTTTATTTATGAGAACAATACAATCAGGGTCAGAGAGCAGGAGCAAATCAACAACAAGCTTTGCTCCTCAATAATCTATTTGATTATTTTAGAAGTAGAGAGCAAGAAATGAGTATCAGACTTCAAGAGAATATTTTTACTTCTTATGTGAGTATTTGTAAATACTGCTGGTGGGACTGACAAACATAGGAAAAGGCAACAATAAAAACTAAAATTTTTCTGGATCCTGCCATGACTAATTGGTGTGATTCAACATTGCCAGTGCTTGAAGCTGAACCACTAAACCATATTGCCTTCCCTGGCCCTCAGGAATGGCTAAACTCTTCTTTCCCAGCTATGCACTAAAAATGACTCAGCCACGAGCCCAGCAGCTACAGCTTCAAAACAGTGCCTGAATATTCAGCACTGCTGAGTGCTGCTGCCACTCCCGACGCGTATTCTGAAATATTTCAACAAGAATGCACGTCCACAAATTCACTTCAGAAATCAACCTCTGTCCTGTGCTTTAGCATTTGTGGTACTCACTGGCAGTGACTTCACTGCCAGTGTCCCCAGAAGCAAGCAAGCCAGACTTGTATTGAGCCAGGAAACCCAACGAGGGTTTAAGAGTGAGGATTGCAACCAACACTGGACCCAGAGAATTAGACTTCAGAAAGTTGTGTAAGAATTTCACAAGGCTCAATAATTGAAGAATTCAGAGTACTAGAATATATAGGAAACTTCTCTAACATTTAAATTTGATAGTAATAAAACGTAGAAATATAATGCTATAATTTAACTAATCCTACTGGGGGTTATCTGGAACTTCACCTCTCATATTCAACTGCAAACTTGCAATATATATAAATATCATGTTTTAGATAGTATCCGGGATAGGAACTGAGTATTGATACTCAAACTAAACAAAAGTAGCCCTTTGCAGTTCATCATGAAGCTTGCACGTGTCCACATGACTACATAGTGAATTTCCAGTGGTAAAATACAGCACTTCTGTCTCTCAAACTAGGTGCCCAGATAAATATATGTGTAGCTTACAAGGAATGAAAAATATCTTTTGCTACCCTGATGAAAAAAATAATTAAAGGAACACAAATACATATATTTTATCTGAATCATCTTAGAGGCAGCACACAGATTTTTTTAATTGCTGTACTACTGGGCTGATGAAAAAAAATTCTATTATCCTCAGATATGTGAGATTAAGAATTTATGCTTATTGTTTTGGTGGTGACTGAATCTTAGTAGACACCATCTAGTATACAATTATTTTAAATCTCTGGATTTACCTTACAAGCTGATGGCTCATTTCTTGAATCTTCTCCTCCTTTTTGTATTCACTGTTCTGTGAAAGAAGTCACAATATTCATGAGTCAGAAATGCTGGGAGGGAATAGGTATATGAAGCTGTATTAGTAGTACTCTCATCAAACAGTAAAAAAGGTCAATAATGAATTCCGTAACAGACTAATTTTTATTTCAGTCATTGCTTATAAGATGCTCTGAAAAACTGGCAGGGGATACAGGCTGACTTTGAAAGGCTGTGGCCAGCATGTTCCAAAAAAAGAGATTTTAACAGTATGTACTACAATTCACACAAACTGCACAGAGGGACAGAGAACAGTCTCGGGCACTTCTAATCCCCAGTTAGAGGGACTTGAATCTTAAATTCTGTATTATGAAGGTTTGCTTAAGTTTGAAAATTTATTCAATAGGTTGTTTAAGATACAGGTCTTTTGTCTATTCTCCAGAAAACAAAATATAACTCTGGGACAGAAGCAGCAGTGTGTGTCCAACAGCTGCCTGAATAATTTTCCAAGGAAGTCAAACATTGAACAAGCCCCTGTTAGACCTTCATTGTCTGCAGCAGTCAGTCAGTTACAGGAATCACTCATGAAGGGTCTCTACACTGAAAATTACTCATACTGTCACTAGAAAATATATTTCTGAACTTTTATTTCAGAAGCTTGTAAATCTTCACACTTGAGGCAGCAGAAGAAACTACCCTAGACCATCTCAACTGTTGCATGTCTCATAAAATTTATTTGATTTAAAGAGTTACAAGTTACTAGAGATTCCTTCTCTTGATCTTGTTGAATAAATACTCACAAAAATCAGTAAAAAATGAAAAATTATTGATTAAGTCTCTAGGATATAACATCATGCTCCATTTCAGAAACATAAAAGATATTATATGGCTTCAAAAGTAGAGGCAAACACCACAAATATAAAAGGTCTATATTCAAATGCCTACTCATAAGTTGGATAGCTGTGCTCCAGCAGAAAAAGTACTAAAAGTAGCTTTTAAAAATAATTCCATTAAAATCATACTTTTTGCTATAAAGGCAGCCAACAGACTTTAATGAACCATCAAGTCTTATGACATCTCCACCTTAGAGTGTTTGGAAAAATTTCTAAAGTCATAGCAAGAAAGAATTTTATGAATAAAAGATGCTTCTAACATTTTTTTTGTTTAAATGTTATGGAAGGAGTCAATTCTGAATTAGCATACTTAAATGGAGATGTAGTGTTTTCATCTACCACTTTAGTCCTGAATTTCAGAAAGTGTTCACTTAAAATCCTAGCATTTTTATTATTCCCCTATTGACAATTTACTAATAATTACAGTAAGTGATAAGGTAATTTTTAAACAAAACTTACCCTTAGATCATATTTCTTTCTTTCATTCCCTCTACTTTTTACCCTCTCAGCAGCTTCTGCAGCTGGCCCTTCTCTGTCTCCATGGGAAGATTTTTCTTTAGATCTCTTTGATTTATGTTTCTCTTCCTCTTCTTTTCCATAATGTTTATGACTTTTCTCTTTAGAAAGCCTCTCTTTTTCTGTCCCAACAGAATGTTCTTTTTTTTCTCTGTGTTTTCTTTCTCTCTCTGTATCCAGCTCTTGATGTTTCTCTAACCTGTGTACACGTTCACCTTCTTCAACTTTATAGGCTAAAATTTTCTCTGTTTTCTTTCTTAAATCTAAAATTTGTAAAGAGGAAAATAATATTAAACAGTCAAAAAGTTCTCCAAGACTCTTCTATCTTCACAAACGTACCCACATTTGACCATTAAAATGACTGAATGGTAAATACTTAATCATTCTGTCACATGGATCTTCCAGCCATTTTTTTAAATTTCCTACAATAAAAAATCTCAAATTATGACTCTGTTTGAGCTTCTGTGTTTCTTCTAGGACACTGCACACTTTGCTACAGAAAATTCTTTGAATTATGTTCTTCACATGAAAAATTAATTCTTGTCTACTAGGTGGTCTAAAGGAGGATGTAGACTCATCAATTACCCTTCCAATAAAGGCATAAAAAGCAGATGGAAACTTTTGATGTAGCTGTACAAAAATGAAGTATTGTTTGCTATGAAAACTTTATTTCATGTTTACTTTAAAAAAAGAGAACAAAATACATCCTTAAAATCAGGTAGCTGAGATATATTTTGTTTGTGGTTTGTACACTTGCTATCACCTTACTATCTGTGCATCCCTTGGATTTCTTGGGAGCTACAGTCTGATCCAGTTTCTTTATTATTCTACAATTTCTTACTCTGCTATGGAAACACTTCACTAACTTCCTTTACCTTCTGTGCTTTATGTCTTCTTTCCCGCTCTTCAGTTCTTGCTTTCTCCTCTTCTAGAAAACAAACATATATATTAGTGAACATTTTTCATAACATTCAAACTCTGAACATAATTAACTCTAGCATGCAGAAAATAGTATTTTAGCAATGTGTTTTCTCTAACGTAAGAGCTTTCTAAAAAAGAATTCTGTTGAAATTCTCTCTCCAAAGCTGGTTACTTCTTCTTCTCTCCTAATGGATCCCTCCACTGGGGAGGGATTACTCCCAGTCTTGAGTAATGGTAACAGTAATAACACATTGTGTGATTTCAGCAATCACCCTGCAGTTGAATGGATCACTCAGCAAGGAGTGTCTAGGCACTGACCAACAAAACCAGTGACATCTATCCTCTCTTCAGAGGAAGGGAAACAAGCATCAACTCTTCTTTAATTATCAAAATAAAACCAGGTTACCAAAACATTCCATAAAATACACATGCCTTAGGTACTCACACCTGCCTGTTTTCATCCTCTCTGCACAGATGGGGTATGGTTTCAGAGTATTCCTATCTAAATATCAAATATTTCCAAGTACAACAGCAACCCAAAGTTACTTACCCAAATGATGCCTGATTTCTCTTCTTCTGTGATGTTCTGTATCTCTCCCTTCAAACGATTTCAGATAATTTTGTGGATCTATTTGCTTCACCTCATACGTCTTGTGCTTTTTGTCTCGTTCCCTGTCAGTTTCCCTTTCTTTGTGTTTTAGTACTCTGTGTTTCTCCTCCAAACCTGACTCCTGAACCTTATCTTTGTGTCTCTCTTGCTCTTCTCTCTGGTGTTCTTTCTCCCTTTCTCTCTCTCTCCTTTTATCCCTGTCCCTTTCACTGGATTTGAACCTCTCTCTCTCTCTTGTTCTTTCCCTGCTCTTCTCCCTGTCTCTGCGTTCATGTCTCTTCGGGTCTATGTCATGAACAGTCCTCTCTCTCCGCAGTTTCTTTTCTCTGTGTTTTTGGTCTTCATTTTGAATATCTGCTAGTGATGCCTGAAATAAAATAAAAACCCTACCATTATAATTCAGCAATTATTTTGATAGGAGTATATTCATGTGAAAAAAAAAACCTGCTAGATTAATAAATGTGTATTTCATTTCCCAAACCATATTAAAATGCTGGTGTAGTTCTAGGCTTACTTTGTAAATACTAACATTATGTCTGTGCTTATTGAAAAAAAACTAAAAAATGGGATCATAATAACACATATTGGAAAAGAGCTTTTCAAAAATACAGCACAAACCTAACATGAATATCTATGATGTAACTGACTGCAGATTGAATGTCTATTTGAATAGGGGATAATGTAATTAACCAGCTTAAAAACACAGGACAAACATGATAACACATTAAAGCCCTCTATCATTTATAGTCAGTGATGCAGATTTAAAATGTCTGGTGCACCAGGACCAGTTAAGGAGCTACTGCAGATCCCACAAGGCAGAGTGGCTTGTACAACAAAGAGTAGACTCTTCATGCTTAGACCACCAATAAATCCTAGTGCTGTAAGGCAGCTTAATATCAAGAGTAGCAGAAATAAAATAAATCCACCTTTAGATGTTTCCTAAGTTCTTCTGCTTTCCAAGTATCTTCTTTGGTTCTTTTCTAAAACACAAAATGCAGAAAAGACTGAGTAACCAATGTTCAGAGAGAAGTAAATCATTTAACAAAGAATTGTATTTCTAAGGAAAAGATCAAGGGACACATGACAAGTATCACTGAAAGGATCATGCAAACAATAATTTGATTTAGCTCTAACACCTATTTACAATAAATCTCACCTGACTGGAGCTGGAAGAAGCCTGAAGCTCAGACTACCTGTGTAAGTTGCCTGCACATGAAATATTTATATGTAGCACTGAAGGCGAAAAGCAAAAAGAGAATGAAACTAATGGAAGTACACAATTGTTCCACTAGCACACTCCCTAGTAAAACAGGTTTTATTTCTTCTATCTGCATTTGCAGAGCTCCTACACTTGGCTGCTTGACTGCCATTAGAAACACTAAATTTAAAAATCATATTGTTTGAGATCACTCAGGGAAAGGGGGCATTTTAATCTACTGAATATTTTAACTAGTTCATTGGAGGATGATGACCATATCCAAAGTGACATGATCAGACTATCCTTATTCTCAAATTCAGACTTGGCAAAAGCTACTGGAGATTAACAAAACAATCACTGATAAATATTGCAATGATGAGCTACACTAGTGGAGGAAAAGAAACATATGGTGCCCATAATTTTTGTTAATTCATTATATGGAGGCAGTATTTTAACAGTATATCTATAGCTATCTATCTATCTACAAATATGTATATATATGTTTAATTATTCTACATGAAAAAAAAAAACTTTTCAAACTTTATATAAGATTGTAGTAAACTGGTAAACAACAAGTCAATAAGAAATCCCAAGAAGGCAGTATTTGTACCAAACAGAAAGTTCCCTTTCAGTTGTATTTTCTTCTGCTACTTAAAAAAGGCAAAAACCAAGAGAATGCAATATTTACTAGTGCAGAAAGTCCAGTGAGAAAATAAAAACAAAGCTGATAATTTTCTTAAGTCAAGCTTTAACAAAACCTAAGAAACTCAGCAGAACCTGGTGAATGTCACCTGGAAGGAAGGTTACATGGGTGGGAAGAGTGCAGGATGCTGTATTACAATCTCAAACAGTAACCTATTTAAAATCCTGGTTTGGTTTTAGACAACACTTAGGTACGTATCAGCAAACAAAGAAAGAATGATAATGGCGTTAATAGCATAAAATCAGCATATTTGTCAACATTTTGTCAACAGACAACATGAGGCAGCTCCACATTTATTTCAAAGCTGAGGCAAAAAGCACAGAGCATTCACAGGTGGTTCTCTGGCACCCAATATTTCGCAGAAGTATAATAAACTAACAGGGAAAAGGAGATATTTTATAAAGGGTTGAGACCTCTGTCCCTCTTTAAGTAAATGTCCACACAATAGTATTTCAAACCAACTTTCTAAGGAGTTCTTGAACTTTCTTACCTGGCTGCTATTTTAGAAGCACTTATATACCCCTTTAAATCCAAACTAAGATTAATTACTTAAAGTTCACTGGGGTTTAGCTTAATTCATCCACCTGAGAGCATTCAGTTGACATGAAATGCCACAGATTTACTGAACTCGAAAAGTGTTTTACCAGTTAAGAATCTGTCCTTTAATCTGAAGAAAAAGCAGTCAGTGCAAAAAGAAACCTTACTGCTTTAGATAAACTTTGAAAGTGATCAACAGGGGTTTCTTCACTCAGAACTAGAAAGATAAAAGACTTCAGAACATACTGTTTTTAACTAATTTAAAAAGCCAGCTAAATGCGAGTCTGAAGAACAAGAAACAGAAGAACGGTAAGACAAAATTCTGTCTTTAATTTTTAAGCCGGGGAAAAGTACTTCAATTTTTGCATGTCAACATTTATCTTTCTTCTTTCCAGTATGAGCTGCCGACCCGAGAGCCCTCAAATAGGTAAGAGCACGACTGATGGAAGCAGCAGGAGGAGGGTTCCTTACTCATTGCGGCTGTTCCTGCCACCGCCTCTGGTTCTTTGGCACCCTCACAGCGACACACGTGAAATATTTCAGATCAACGTTTGATTTTGCCATCCCAACTCACTAGCTCACTGCTTTGGCACGTGTGCTTTTTTTCCAGTGCAAATGTCGTGCAGTGACTGATGTCAGCAGGCGCGTGTGGTTGTGCTCTTTTATTCCCGAGCTCTCTACGAACATTCAATAATTTAACACCTTCCTGCAAAAGTTACGTGTGCTCCCGAAGAACTAAAGCCCGACAATTAGCGGTCACAGGAGCATCGACTATTATCTAGAGCGCGTATTTCTGTAACCACCCGTGCCCTCCTGCAGGAGCATGAGCGGCGGCCACAGCCTCACCCCTCCGCCAGCGGGACAAGGATTTCCCGCCTACGGCTGTGGCGGGTGGGGAGGTGAATCCACCGACTAAACAGAGCGGCCCGGCCGGCCCCAGCAGAGCCGCGGGGCTCTCGGGGGCAGCAGCCGAGACTCCGGCGCTGCGGCCCGGCCCGGCGCTGCCCCGCTCGCCCGGCGCTGCCCCTCACCTTGTCCC
>VWZN01020886.1:239583-300679 GCA_013396955.1 Regulus satrapa | reverse complement strand
ACCTAGGGCTGAGCTTCAGCTGGGTGCTCATCGCCCTGTGCGGGCTCTTCTGGATCCGCAGGCACCGCGGCGGCAAAAGCTCCCGCCTGGGCCGGGCGCTCGCCTTCCTGGAGGACGAGGAGGAGGCGGTGCGGCTCAGCGTCTCCNGTGTCCTTTCCCTCCCGTGCTCCCGGCCGCCGGGGTGGCCTGTCCGTGTCCCTGCCGGCCGCTCCGCCGTGCCCGCCGCGCTGGCGGCGGTGACAGCCTGAGCCTGCCGTGGCCGGAGTTCCCTCGCAGAAATAAACTTTACTGCGGGGTTTGGGTTTCTTCACCCTCAGGTGCCAGCGGCGCGCGCGGCTTGGCTCTAGCGCGGTCTCTCGGCAGAACGCGGATGTGGCGGCTTGGACCGTTCCTTACAAAGTTGAGATGAGAGGGAAATAGAATCCGTCTCTTGATGCTGTTAGGTCTTTCAGTAGACTGTTACCGAACGGGGGGATGAGGCAGACGTGAGGTGGTATTTCTGACTGGTTTCAGGGCTGTGACATGAGGATGAAGGTATAGGGGCTGTGGTGGTTTTATTCGTGCATGGATGTGGTGGGTTTTTTAAAAGGCTTTCTCGGAAGCTTCCTGTGAAAGTTCGGTTTTCTACTAGCTCTTCAGAATTAATGTTACTTCTTGTTTGTTTGTTTGTTTTAAGGTTAAACCTAGCTTCAGAGCTGAATACCTTTTGTTTGTAATTTCTCCTGTGGAGGATTAATGATATTTTTGTTGCGGCTGCCAGCTGCCAGTGCGCATCCAGGCCTCCGTGTGCCCTGCTCTGCCCCCGTGATGCGCCGTGCAGAGCTTGCTGCTCTCTTGGTGCCCATACCCGAAATCTTGAGGGTTTCTGCTGATTCTTTAGGTGCGACTCCTTTATTGTCCACTCTCTGCTCCTGACCCATAGTCACCCACATTTCTCCCAGGGGCTCTTTGCAGTGACTGCATCCAGCAGGATGGAGATGGTAAGAGTCCAAGTAGCTGTTTTAATGTGATCAGACTGCAATACCTGATGTGACCTGTTCTAGCTCTGCTAAGGAAGTTATAGGGGAGAATGGAGTGGGTAGGTGTGAGACTGGAGTCTTTTACTCCTCCTTCATACTGTCTTTTGCCAAAGTTCTGGTGGAAAATTAAGATAAAAATGAGAACAGCGTACAAGAACGATTAAATGCTTCTTGAAGCAGAGATGTGAGTCTCAAATGTAGTTAACAGCTCTTATATTACGTGTGTGTTGTGTTTGTTTTTTTCTGTAATCACACATCAGTATAATGGAAGTGTTCTGATGATACATTTAAAATGAATTAATCAAAGCTAGATTTGTAGTGGAGGCTTGTATATAGTAACAATCTGCTGGTAACTAAGCCATAGATATTCAAGCCTAGTGCTGTGTGTAAGTTTTATTTTGGGTTGCAATTTGTTACCATCGATAAAAGGGCAGTTAAGTCGTGTGACGTTGTCCAAATAACTAAAGATTTATAAAGGGGCCTCCTGATTGAAGCCAGGGGCAAAGAAAATCGAGCGCTGGCTGCAAGCACCTGCATATATCCTGTGGCATCGTAAGAAAGCAACTGATCAATATTCAGGGTTTCCCAAAAGTGTGACCCTCTCACACAACAGTTGGAAAATAGATGTAGATTTTTTCCACCCTCTTTATCCATGTTCTTAAATTGTAAAGGTTTTGGTTCTTTCTGTTGATGTTTTTGCTACATTCTGCATCCTTCTTTCAAATAAAAGTAACTTCCAGAATAAATGTAATCTGGAAAACAGAAGACTTCTGAAAACTGAAGGCCTGCTTAAATCAAAAGTGGTCTTCAGTGTCTACTGTCATAGTCCTTAAGGTTTACATGAGTCTTATGCTGCTTCCTTAATGCGTCTTGAAAAGCTGCTGTTGTTCTTTCTGCATTAGGGGTATTTTCCTGGAGATTTATGAATTTCAGTCATATTTGAAATAACAGCTGCTGGATAGAACGTGATATCTCTGGTAGTGATCAGCTTTATCCATCTCAGTGTGAACTCCAAACTGAAGTATTTTCCGTTGGTTTCTGAACTGTGGAAAAAAAATTCAATTGCTTGAGTAGGACAATGTTGTGTTTTAAATATAGGAAACTTTGTACTCTGCTGGTACTGGTACTGAGGTGCAATAAACCATTTTTCAACTAAAATTATGTGGTACCTCGAAGATTTTTTTAATGTGTAGTATCTTCCTGTGTCCTTGATTGGAGAAGAGCTTTAGCTTTGTGTGTTAGCTATGATCCCCTTTCCTTACACACCTTGGTATTGTCTGTTGCTTTAGTGGTTCATATTAAGCTCTCAGTAATATTGCATTGAGTTATTTATTTTTAAGGAAGTAATTATTTCAGGATAATGTTTTTCTGCTGGCAATATGCTCAGTTGCAGTTTGAAAACGATATTGTCATGCCACTAGACAGAGTTTGTAATGGTAATTATTAGTTTCCTAAATTAGATTTACTTCTTCCATGAGCAGGTGGTTATTTATCAGGAATATTCTGTACTGTGCATGTAAAAAGAATTAATTCACTATGACTTCCAGTTATGTTACTTAAAATGTCAACACAGAATTAGCTACAAATAAGTTTGTGCTGCAAAATACTGGATTTATTGTCCTAAAAAAAAAAGTAAATCTGTACTCATAGACTTGCTAGCATGTAGTTATAGCTCTGCTGTGTGTTTGACAGGTGTTGTGGATTGTATGGGGTAGAAGGGAACAGAGGTGGGTACTTTTCCAAATAATTTAGAGCTAGGGAGCAGAACTTACAGTGAGAAAGAACTGGAGATAAGAATTGCCTTTAAATAAAGACATTTTAAGATATGGAAAGGTCTTTAGAGAAAGACATTTCCCCTTTATTTGCAGCATTTTTATGCACCAGATGTGTTTTATACTGGAATGAATGTAGTTTAGACACAAATGTGTATATAAGGAAAGTGGCAATTTAAGTATCACTACATAGAGGAGCAGATAGGAAACAAGGACTCTTAAGTTTTTAAAGGCCAGGTATCATGTTGCCTTTTATTTTAAAAACGGCAATGGAATTCACTAATCTAAGGAGTATAACAAATTTGCTTTGTTATTTCTCAGATCAGCCGAAAAAGTTAATCTAATTTTTCCATTTTAGCAGTGGTTCTTGTTGCCTAGTGCCACTTTCATAACATGCCAACATATCATGTTCAACATGTTCTTGGATTAGTGAAACTTTGGCTCCTGTTTTCTTCAATATACAGATAAAAAACCATGCTGAACTTGTTTTCCCCAGATTAAATGTAAGTTTGGCCTGGTACCAGGAGCCGTATCTGTGTGCAGTCTGTCATCAATCAGCAGGTGACCAAAATAGGAACAAATCTTAGCGTTTTTAAGGAATTTATTCTGATAACAGCTTTAGACAATTTTTTGCAATTCTAAGTATGCATTATACAGAAACTGAAATACTGCATGTGATTGTAGTAAAGGGAGTGACATGCTGGAACTGTAATGACAAGTCTGGCATGCCATTTAGGGTCTTACACACTTGCTTAAGTTTCTGTTCTAGTTTGGAGTAATTTTCTTTTTTTTTAAATCTTAATTTCTCATCAACAAAAAGGAAAAAGCCTGCCTAAATCTAAATAGGTGTTTTAAAAAATAAATTTAAAATTACCTTTTAAATTAAAGTTATTTGGAGTACTGTTGTCAAGAGATTTGGTAGGTGTTCTTTCTCATGGAAAGCTGTATGAAGCTTTTGCAGACTGTGAGTTTGTGGGTCACTGCTGCACCTCGAGAAAGGAGATCACGTCCAATTATATGGTTAGAGCAACAAATACTTTGGGTTTCATTGGTATTGGAAAGGCAGAGCCAGTGCTGGTGGAAGAGAAGTGGTTTGGTAGCTCTAACTGCAGGATCACACCTGTACTGAGTGACATTTGCAGAGAAGGTTAAAGTGGTTTTGCTCTTGTGTGTATTTGATAGGAAGATTTCTTGATGATACAGAATCAAACTTTCTAACTAGATCTTAGAGAGGTGGTTCAGGCCAGGAATCTCGGAAGAATCCCTGCTGATGGATGTTACGTGCTCAGTAAACATGATAAAACAGGCGGACTTCTGCCCTACAGTGTGTGCTGTTTGCTAGAGAAGGAAACCATGTTCCTCTTCTCATGACACCTTTGGTTACTGCTGTTGTTGCTGCAGCTCTAGGAGCTGTAGGAGAGGTTTTCTACAGCATATGAAATTTGAAGGTACTGGGATATCGTGACACATTCTTCTGATACATTCTCCAGCTTAGCTGAGCATGTTAGATGGAATTTACCGAGGGGTGATTTATAAAAAAGATGACTCCCATGTGCAGTAGCCTTGTGTTAAGCAGGAGCTAATCAGTTCGGTGGCCACTGCTCTGGGCTGCCAGCCTGCCTCTGGGAAGGATGAAGAGGTGTGAGTAAGAATAGTAACTTGTGAGTACTTAACAACAGAACTCTCTGTCCTTCTTCTGCCTCGTTAGTTTTCGTTTTAAACCGCGTTCTGTTCTAACTGATTCATAGCACATGAATATGCACATATGTGTAATGTGGGTTGGGTGTTTTTTTTGTGGTTGGGCTTTCTTCTTAAAAGAAGTTTAATTTGGTTCAGTGTTCTTGAAATGTGGGTACCCTGAGTGACATCCGAAGAGTAGCCCATAGTTAGGAGAAATGTAGATGATGTGTTTGGGAATGCAGAACCAAAGGGGGAAAAAAGAGATATTGGACAATTGATCTTATCTCCCCATTGCTCAGCTTTCAAATTGAGCATGTTAAAGCTATGCTGAGATGATGCCTGTCCCAAAACACCTTCTCTCATGGAGCAGTGTGGTGAGCCTCACTATGTGATTCATATATAAAGATCTCTTTCCAAAATATTGATGGTAGAAACCCACGTGTTGAGTTGATGTTTATGAACATGATAGCAAATGACTAAAGAAAAACATCAGCCTGAAAGTGTTAGTACACCTCTTGAGCTCTTTGTAGGTGACACAGGCTTTCTAAATTATCTATGTATAATACAGTCTTTTTTTAATCTAACAGATTATTATTATTACATAAAAATTACTACTGGAAGTGTTCTTTAAATATGCAGTTTTTCTGAATAACTAAGGAGGATGTGTACAGGTATCTTTAGGTTTTTTTGTTTGGTATTTTAAATCTTACACTTTAGTCTGCCAGGATTGTTTCCGTGCTTAAATGCCTTTGCATATAAGGACTGTCCACTGGTTCTCTTTAACCATATTTGAAAATGCAGGTGTCAGAAGGATCTTGTCTGTAGAGACTGAGATTTTGTGGAAGGAAAAGAAATCTAGGATAACAGTCAACCTTTTCTGCCTCTTCTACAAGATTCTTATCACTTTAAATTGCAACTGCTCTTTTGCCATACAGTGTGGCAGGGTATGCAATCTAAGGTTTTAAAATTTATTTATTTTTTAACATGAGAGCTTTCAGGGAAAATAAGTTGAATCAGGATTATTGTCAAAACATTTTCATTGCAGTTTATAGTAATGAAAGCTTGTTTTATACATTTAAAGTGTTCAAAACAATTCTTTGGTGTCCTATTTCTTCAAAATTAAAGAAGTAGCATGTTTATCCTGGTAAGATAAACTTCTTTGACTTAAATAATTTGGTTTATATTAAAGTTTATCTTCCAATTAGCAATTCATCACTAGTTTTCTAGTTGCTGAAATTGCCTTTGGCATAACAACTTCTGAGATTTGCTGGCCATATACTTACACTGAATCTGTTTTGGTTTTTTTTAAAGAAAACTTTCTTTCAAATAATAGCAAGTTTTAAAAGAATGGCAATTTCTAAATATCCTCTGTAGTATCTGAAGTAAGTTTGTCAAGAGTTTTAAAACTGTATATAAGGTCCTGAAAGCAAAAGATAAGGATTATGAATTAATCTCTATCACTGATTTGGTATGTTCTGATATGTAGATAGAAGGAAATCAGTAAATGATTCTGGTTCTTCTGGATGTAGTACAGAAGCAATAGCTTTGGTATGAGACATTGCTAGTTTAGATACAGAGTTGGTATCTAAAAGTATCAATCAAGCACAAGTGGTATCTTATCTTTGTTTTTGCTTTTCTGGGACAGCATAAATTAAATGTGATTCTACCCTCTCCTAAAGAGGTGGAGAATGGATGGCCCACCAGCAGCTGTGGAGCTTTCCTGTGGCCTAGCAGGGAGCAGCTTCTGAGAGTTACGTACCAAGCTGGAAAGGACAGCAGAATTTCAAATGGAGGATGGGTAGGGCTGCTTTTGCACATTCAGGGTAAATACTGTGCCACTTCAAAGAAGAAAATTAAATCCTTATCTTTGGCTGCTGTTTGTGAGCACTTCATGAAAATAAAGGATATACAGAGTTGGTGTGTTCAGGATAGAATCAAATGTGAGTTACACTGGGAAAAAACGGTGTTTTGATAAGAATAGGGGGAGAGTGGTTTTATTTGAAAGAACTGTTTGTGTTCAGTAAAGGCTGAAACTGAACTGTTTAGAGAAGTCTGACACTTTATCATTTGTATAGCTTTTAGATCATACAGCAGTTTGATTCTGGGTAAGACTTTTTTCAGTTGAATGAGAATTCTGTGAAGCTGAGAAAGAAAATGTTTGACAAGAAAGAGGGAGGAATTAAACCAAGAATTTGCTAAAAGTGTGTGAAATGCTGAAACTCATTTGCCAGATTTATGAGTTTGATATACTTTGTAGTTGTCCAAGATAGCATGAACTGATCTGGGACCTTTCTTTGGTTCTATCTGCCATGAACTAAATGCTTTTCTTGTTTTCTAGGAGAAGAAAACAAGAAAAAAAAAGGATCTACACTTTCATTTCTTAAACAGTCTTTTTTTGAGGAGGCCTTGACCTCTCAAAGTTCTATTCAGGCAGGTAGGAAAAGATGATAGTGTAATTAAAGATATTTATTTTTGAAAATAACTAACTTAAAATTTTTGGTTGTTTTTCTGGCATATGCCACATTCTCTCTGTTTCCTAGCTGGCGATAATGGATCATTAGGAGTGGAAAGAGGGGTTGTAAAATCTTACCCATCAGCTAGGGACATATCTGATAGTAGGCTTCTACTCCATTCAGACTGGAATTAATTCAGATTTAGCTTGCTTTGTAAGGGCCTCATTACAAAAGTGAAGAATTTGAGAATTAAGAATAATTTCCTCGCTTTGGGGGTCTGTGTTAAACAAGCATGCTAAATTTGGAAAGTCTGTTCATTTACCTCAGCTTTTCAAGATACTTTTTGATCCCTTATTCTTTTACAAAGGCCTTACAATTTCCATCCTAATGTCAGGGTTCAGGTAGGAGCTGTGTCCTGTCTCTTCTGGAATCCCGTTTCCAGGGTGCCCTGGAGAGGGAGGAAAGAGGTGTCCAAAGCCTTCTTGCACATCATTTGATCCCCATCTCCAACCTACTTCTAGTGTTTTATTCCTAAAAGCTTTACCAAGCTTCATGTACCAGTCTTTTAGTCTTTGTTACATTGGTGGGGTTTTTATTTCCTTTCATTTTAAATGACACGGATTTTTGCCGGTTGATTGGTTTGGTTTTGTTCTCTCTGTGTGCTTCCTGTGATACTGTTAAAAGTTAGAGCAGCAGTGAGAATTTTAAAGCTTCTTTCTGCTTGGTCCTTATTTAGGATAATTTAAATTTTACTTGTAGGTTCTGCTCTGCATTCATGAATGGCAGAAAGGATCAGGGGTCAGTAAAGGGACTGATTCTGCAGTTCCAAAACGAAGTAAATGTGCACTCCTGACAAAAAGGATGTTCTGCATCCAACTGCACTTTCCCAGTGCCACCTTGTGCCAACATTAGAACTTGGCCAACTAATTGTGAGTTCTCTGCCAAATTGGGTGTTCAGCTGGATGAGTTTCATGAGTTTGCTGTGAGACCACACAAGTGCCAGTGCCTAGGAAAGGGAGGTGGCGGAAGCCTGTGCTCAGGTTTAAAGTGAGATTGAGCAATGGCCTGCACAAAGAGGCTGTTCTTAGAAAAAGGGTGGCAAATAATGCTGCTGAGGTATCTTTGTGGGGAAGCAAAGTTTGAATGGGAGCTATTTATAACGTCAATTTGCATATCTAACTCCTTTTACAACATTTTAACAGATGTGTTAACATATCTAATCATCAGGCATATAAACTCTCAGTGTTTTGATTCACCTTAAAAGTTGACTGTGTCTCTGGTGCATGGTTGGATGGGATTAACTCCAGAGGTCTCTTCTTACTCGAATTCTTTTGTCATTTTCCTTTTTGTTTTAAGCTGTCATTTAAATTAGCTTTCAGCTTCCGATTGTTTTACAAACGGTAAGAAATCTTTTCTGCATAATATGCAAGTATTTGCTTAAATATTAAGTGTACTAGCAATAAAAAAAATTCAAAAGAGGCTATCTTTTGAGAGGTGGTTTGTTGGAGGTACTGACACCTTATAGATCATTCAGATGCCTGTCAACTAAATAGTACTAAAAGTTCTGTGCAGCATATGTTAAAACACACTATTTTTCAAATGGAACTCCTGTTACATAAATAACCTTTGGAAGACCAACATTCCCATGTACTGAGTCACTGCACAAAATTTTGTCTGCTACACCCTGATGTGACTACAAAATTCTCCTTAAGAGTTGAAAATCTGAAATAGGACTAACGGTTTTCAGCTGAAGCAGTCTGGATTTACGTACCACAAAGTTGTTACTATACTAGAAACACAAAGTTGTTTTACTTGGCTGAAAATAACTGTCATATGACAGACAAGAATTGCATTGTCATTTGGCTGTCCTTATCATATAGCAGCATGGGTCGGGTTTACATTAGTTCAGTTGCAGACTTTTACCTGCAAGATTTATATTTGCAGTGTAAATTGCATAACTTTTGGCATCTGTTTATGTGAAAACTTCAGTTGAGGCTAGTACAGACTACACTATTGTTTTCATAACCTTTGTTTGCATTCCTGGAGTTAGATACTGGCTCAGTGAATTATCCAAGCAGACTGAAATAGTTTCCCCTGAGAAAATTTTGAAAGATGCAACGTAGAATGTAAAATTAAATGTATTGACAATCCATTGTCTTGTATTCTGTCATTGTCAGCCCTTTGGGGGAAGGTGGGAAGAAGGTGAATGTCTAAGCATGCAGAGTCTTCCTGTTTCATTTTTAAAAGTAGACGCAGGGTATGCTGAAGCATGAAGGTAGCTGTAAAACTTTGATTGCTTTGATTCGAATTAATTATGCAGTGCTACAATCCACAATTCTGCTCTTAAAGTTTGTAGGGGGTCTTTTTAAAAATAGCTTACTAAAAACAAATTAATTGTGTGGAGGAAAACTTTGCAGGGAGAACTGAAGTGTAACTTCACAGCTCAGGGAACTCACAGTTTGCTTTATATTTAAACATTATTACTGCTTCTTTGTACTATGTGGTTCTTCATGCCTTATTTCAGATCTGCATAGCTTGATAGAAAAAAACCCTGTGTCTGCACTTTCTCAGATGCCCTTCTTCACACAGCATACTCTGTAGACCAGAAAGTTTACAGCTCCATATCCAAAAGCTCAACAAGAACTCCTGTGGTTTGTTTTTTTTTCTGCAGGGACAAGTATTAGAAGGTATTCTCTGAGCTGTGAGGTTTTTGTGCAGGCTTACAGGGCAAACTCTCAGGACTTTTTGGTATTTAGCATGTTTGAGCTCTCTGCATGTTTCAAGCTGACTGTTAAAGTAATGATACTTCAAATGAGGAAATGTCTTCTCTTAATTTGTCAGTATTTCCTAATGTAGTAAGCTTGCTGGTCCAGAAGTTTGAAAAAGATTATAGTTTGTTTTGAGGCAAGTCTTCCCTCCTCCCCCAGGCTGTTGATTCATCTTGCTAATTGTTGAACTAGAATGCTAAATTCACTCTTGTGTGTGGCTAGGAAGCTGCCTTAGTCTAGTAATAAATGTTATGATGCAGACTAAATTTATATCCTAAAATGTAGTGTTCCTCACTCAATGACTTTCTCCTAAAATACATGAACTAGAAAAAGAACACTTTTCCACCCACCCACCCTCTGCCAGTTAAATATCAAATGGCAGCCAGGAAGTGATAAGAGAGTGTTTCATGGGGGGAACAGAAAACCAGTGCTCAGTCATCTGACTTGTATGTGTTAAAAGAATATTCAATAGAGATGGATATATTGGATTAAATTGTAGTAATTTCTTGTTCTCTATTTGTTCATGCTAATCTTTATATTGGTTAATATTTTAGGGAAGCGATTTGGGCTTTTGAAAGTGTTTGGGTTTCTTTTTTTCTCTTAGGGGGTGCTAGGTATGAGTACAGTGTTGATGTGAATGTTCCTAAACTGTTTGTGTTCATTTGATTAAATCACTTATTTCTGTCATGTTCATGTAAATGTTTATAATGGGAATTAATTTTCTACTATATGTGGCTGTGTATAAAGCTTTTCAAAAGGTTGCATATATGCTTGTGCTGTTTTCAGGTCTTAACATAGATGTCTAGTAACATATTTGCCAGCAATTGTCTTTAAAGTCCTTTGTGTTTTGAATGTTTTGGAGTTATAGTTGACATTTCTTTCTCTTGTGTCCTATCTTTTGTGTATTGAAGTGAATAACCAAAATGTTACCAACCTGTTCATTTTGTTACTTTTGATTTACCAAAAGAAAAGCCCTAATGAATATTATTCTTGTTATTCATTAAGATAATCCATTGCGCACAGAACCATGGTCACAGCCCGAGAGTAGATCTGATTTGGAGGTTGCTTAGTTTACAAATAAAGTTTTCATATACGAATGTGTACTTTAATGTTGCTATTTGAGAGATGAGGAATTACAAAAGTGTTCTTTTAAACAATGTTTCAGTGTTCAGTGCTTTGCTTCCAGTGCACACAAGTTACTAGTGGTCTGCCTGCTGCCTTGATGCTGAACTCGGGTTTTCTGGCACAGCCGGTGAGGAAATCTGTTGTACTAAGGCCATAACAGTAAATCTGACAAAGTTGAGCCTTCTCTTGGGTTTGGGGAGAGGGTCTGCACAGTGGTGTTCTGGATACAATGCAGGAGTGGCAGACAATTGTAGGTGGCAGTTCTTGTTTGGGAATAAGTGTAGACATGACCATCGAGGACTATTGGACAATTTTAGATGATGTTAACCTTTTACCTTGGGGAAGGGACAATAGGAAAAGGGACAGTGGAAGACTGTCTGTATTTGCTCTGGTGGGATGCACCTAAACTTTCATCTTCATTCACTTTGAATGAGTTTGGTATTTGGGATGTAGAATATTTAGCAGATATTTTGTAAACTTTTTTTAGTGTAAGAGTGGAGTATTTGTGCTTGAAGTGAACTCTGCTAAAGGGACAGAAGTGATGGCAGCTTTAAAGCATTTATTCTTGACTGAGATAAGATTGATTCACACTCTGCCCTCAGGGAGCAAGCTGATAAACTGTAGGTTCAATGTATTGGAGAGCAGTAGAAGCATTCACTTGCCAGAGAGAGATTAATTCATCAGTGTTCCTAAAATTAATGGGTTTTAAGCTCTGACAAATCACTCTGGAATTTCCTTTGCTGTAAAGTTCTGATTCTTGATTCCCATGTAACACATAACATTCTAGTTTAGTTTTAACATGTAAGAACTTACAAGGTCGTTTACTTTCTGCTGGGGACTTGCAGTGCTTGGGGAAATGGTTTTTCATTTTGTCAACCCTAATTGTCTTGAGGGTTTTCATTTGTTCTAGTTTTCTTTTCAAGCAAAGTTAGGAACTCCAGCTCGGCTTTCTGCTGCTGTGGTTGCTTGCATTGTCAACCACATGGAAGTAACATTCCGGTATGTCATGTTCCAGTGGAGAAGGCAATGTACAAGTAAAGCCCTTCCATTGTGATCTCCCACTGAGTAAATAAAATAGAAAAACCTCTTGACTTGAAGCAGTCCACATTAGTCAATGACAAGGGATTTGAGATGTCACTGTTTTAAAAGAAATGAACTATATGAACCTGTGACAATTGAAAAAAAAACATTTAAAAACCTTTTTTTTTCCCCCCAACATAGTTTACAAGTTAATTTCAATTGTTGTAGTTTGACCCTGGCTGGATGCCAAATGCCCAGCAAAGCTGTTCTATCACTCCCCTCCTCAGCTGGATGGCAAGAAAAATGCAATGGACAAGCTTGAGGGTTGAGATAAGGGCAGGGAGAAATATCACTCACCAGTTACCAGCATGGGCAAAACAGACTCATATTGGAGAAATCAACTGAGATTTTTGTCAATCAAATCAGAGTAGAATAATGAAAAGTAAACAAATACTAGAAACACTTTCCCCTGACCCCTCCCTCCTTCCTGAGCTTCACTTTCTTCCTGATTCACTACCTCCTCTTCTGTGGACTGCAGGGGGATCTCAACTCTAGCTCCTTGAGCACCTCTTCCCCTCCTTCACTGACCTTGGAGTCTGCAGAGTTGTTTCTCTCACTTTTCTCACCGTTCTCATTTTTCCCTGGACAGAATTACTTCTGTGCAAAAATAATACTTTTTTTTTCTTCTGAAGTAAGTTATCCCAGAGGTGCTGCCACTGTAGCTGCTGGGCTTGGCCTTGTCCATCTTGGAGCAGGCTGGCATTGGCTCTGTTGAGGGGGAAATAGGGAAATAACTCTGTAGGAAAGCTGCTGGCAGCTTCCCACAGAAGGCACCCCTGTGGCCCTAACCCTCCACCTGCTCCCAAAACCTTGCCACAAACACCCAATACAATCTTAAAATTCAGTTCAGTTCAAAGAGATGTCTTGAATGTACTTTTAAAAAGTGAAAGGTTTGGCAGCTTAGCATTCATGTCCTAATGATTTCTCAAATACATTGAGCAGTCAGGACTGTGTCAGATAAGGCAAATCATAAATGGCAACAAGGGTGCTGGGCTTGACTTCAGCATCCCTCGGTGTTGAAAAGCAATGAAATACTTGGGTTTTTTTCTTCTCAGAGCCTAGTTGTACATGAAAAGGACTTTATCAAATTCTTGACAATACTTTTTGAGCTGGGAAGATATAGTTGCAAATTAGGTGCTATTTATGCAGATCTCTGAAAATAACTATGGCATTTTACTCAAGGGGGTTGATTTCATTTTAACTGTCATCACTGCATTCTTCTAACTCAAGTGATGTCTTTTGCAAGAAAGTTATTACATGTGATTAAAAGCTGAGTACAGATCTAAGACTGCTGAAAATATCTGGTAGCTGTATCTGTACAGGGCAGGGATTCAGGCCTGGAACAGCACAATAAACAGTAAAACCAGTAAGAGAATCTCTTGCCAGTTAGCATACACAGTCACATTTCCTTTAACAAACTGAAATTTAGATACCACACATGGGCATTTAATTCCAGAGCTGAAGGTCTCTCCCCTGGCACCTGCCTTTGGTGAGTGGGAAGGGATGGGCAGAACTCTTTGCAGGAGGTCCCTTTTTTCTGTATAATAACCTACAGTAACTAATAGGTCATTACTATGCTGCTTCTTTTTGCATGCTTAAATTTATCAAGGAATAATTTGGGCCACAGCTGTTAGATTTTAATTAATACATGTAGTAAATATTCTGTGGGAGAACTTCTAAAAAAAATTACTAGCATCTGTTACAAAATCTGCTGAGAGTGTCAGAGCTGACAGAGACTTGGCTGCATGTACTATTTCCTGCATGGGCACAAAGATTAACCTCTCCAAGTGAAATTCAGCTTAAGGAAGGCTCTGCTTAGGAGCAGCCAAATAAATTGGCATTGCCATGGGCAAGATTTCTTGGAGCTAAGTTTTAGACAGCTGACTTACTAGGTGGTTGTTGCCAATTCAGGCAGTTGTCCTAGAATTGACAGAAATTGCTTTTCATTTACAGAATTATTACTAAGTGGGGTTTTACACAAGGTGTCTTGTGTAAAACCTAGAATCTGCTGAACTTAAATTTAAACATATACATGCAAATTAATTGAAGCCAGTATACACATCTCCAGAGGATTGTATTTGATTATAGGAAAATTTTCAAGATGTCAGATTTCTCCGGAGGGTTTTCTCCATTTCTTTTTATTGATGACAAAGCAGGTGTGGAGTGACTTGTTTATTCTAGGACATATAAAAGACAGAATTTTGAGAATTAGAGAAAAGTAATTTGTCAGTTGCAATTGCCTACTGATTAACAATATCTGAATCTTAAAAAATTCAGATCTTTGAAATTGCTAGGAAACTGTATGTAGGCAGAAGGAGTTGCTGAGATGTCAAAAGTTTCTTTCGTCTTTCCTTTGTCCTAAACTACAACCAAGATCTAGTGGGTATGATCTGATTATCACAGTTCTAGCTATGGACTGTACAAATACACAAAGTAGACAGTAGATGCAGATTAAAATGCAGAAATGGTGAGCTTAAGTATCAGTTACAAACTGCTTAGTCTTAAAAGACTCTTACATGCATAATGTTATGATTAATTGTAGGCAGTATTTCTATGACGTGACACTGCCTACTGCTGTCATTAATTAAAATGGTATTGATTTGTGATGCCTACTTTTGCTGCTGAGTAGTGAAGTGGAAGAACATAGTGTGTTTGTAATAGTTCAGCTAGGGGTAAAGAATATTCAAGAGATCCCCAAGTGCTTGGGTTATCTTCAGCATCGATGCTAATCAGTAGTAGGAGAGGTGACAGTTCTGTGTTGCATTAATAAGAAGGATAATGTATCCAGCTCCTTTCTTTTCACTCTTGCTACCTCTCCATCCTGTCTATCAAACACCCAACAATTCTGACACTAGAACATTCCTCCTCCAAGGCCAAGAAGATACTGAATCTTAATCACTCAGCTGCTTGCTACCCATTGTTGTTGGAAGGGCAGAAGCCCTTACCCTTTATGTAAGGGCTGGTTTCAGGCGTGGGTTAAACATCTCCATGCAAGTGGTGCTCAACATAAGCAGTGGCTGTGTGTACAAGTAAGGTTATTCAGGTCAGCACTGCACACTTGATTGGCCATTCTAGAGGTGAACTGATGTGTTATTGAAAATCTTCAGTATAGGCTCAAGATAGTAGTTTGTTCACAGTCTGTGCTTCCACTGAAGGACTGGTTTTGTAACTGCTTCTGTGAAAATTAGAGTATATTCTCTCAAAAACCACAGGAACTCCTCTCCAAACATATGCAGATAAAATGAGTGAATTTACGTTAGAAGCAGAGAAATTGAAATGGAGTATAATTTAAGGCATATATGGCTGAATGTTAGACTTTCCAAAACAAGGGACAAAGCAGATTCTTTAGTTTCAGTATTGTTTTAAAAGGAGCTTAATTTAGAAAGAGGATTTACATTTTTTAGAAGTTATGATCACTTACTTTGCTTACTTTAAGATGGAAAAACTTTTTACCAGAGTCTGAAGAGTGTTTTGATGCGGAGCATTGCAAGACGACTGTTTCAGAAGACTGGATCAGTGATCGTTTGCAGTCATAACATGTGAGAAGGTGTCTGTGTCTGCAGGAAGCTGGAGTTTTGGGAGATGTTTCCTGAAAGCAGGGCCTGGAGGAATTTTGGTAGGGTGAAGGAGAGCATTGCAAACTGACTGGACTTAATTAATTTCTGTTTAATGTTTTGTATTTCTGTATTTACTAGTGATGTCTTAAAATATGTCATCACTGTTCATCACTGTTTTTCCTTTTTTTCTTCCCCAAAATAAGAAATGTTTGTTTTAAACTCCAGATTTCATACATATTAGCAGTATTTATTTTCCCTTTGCTTTGTTGAGTTGTAAAAGCTTGTGTGGTGGGACAAGTGACTGAACAAATGTTGCTGCATACATGAGTCAAAGGATCAACAGGACTGTCAAATATCCAGGTGTATTTTAACTAAAACATTAAAACATGTAATACTGTGTTGTTGAAAAAAAGGTACAGGCCAACCTTGGGTGCTCATTTACTCGTTTGCTGCAATTCCACTTGAGTGCCTTCATCTTCCTTTTTGCTATGTTTGGACTTGAATATGTTGCAGACTGTGCTGTGTCTGCCAGGCAGTGTCCATCTGTTTGTGCATGATCGTAAATCTCCTAGTGCTGTGGAGGGTGTATTTTGGTGTTAAATGCACTGAAGTAACTGCACTTTCTTATTAAGATTATAGTACAGTTCTAGAGAGACACTGCAAGCCCAGGAGATTTGCAACTTGCTGGATGTTCGTTCCCCTGTGCAGTTGCTGTATGTGCCAACCCAGTAACATAAGCACATGAATTTTCCTCAGAGGATGCAGTTTCAGTAGCAGCCTGTCCTTCTGCAGGTTTGGTTTAAGTGCACTTACTCTGCTTTTTCTAAAATAGCTTCTTGGATAAGAGGTGCTAAGCTCAGTCATGGGATAGATACTCCAGCTGGAAGATAGGCTGTCCAAACGTGATTTGTGTAAATACAAGAACTAAAAACTGTGGGTGCAAATTTTAAAATCTTTTTATGTGTTTGTAAAATCTTTTCAGTAAATAATGAAAGTACCTTTTCTGTTTCAAAACAAAGTGATATTGCTGGGTGGGGATTTCTGTTTATGTTGAACATTACCTTCTGTTATTTTTGAGGACTTTTTTTCCTATAAAGCACCTTTTGTTAACATATAAAGTCAAAATAGTAAGATTGATATTTAAGGGTGAAGATATGATTTAATTTAGCTGGGGAGGCAGTCTGGATTTTGATTCCACCTTGTAGCTCAAACATATGATGTAGCATTCCTAAGTTGAGAAGCTTGATTTAGCAGGGAGTGCTTTCTGTGTCTTTCCTTAGCAACCAAGCCTGCCAGAACACACCAGAGCTGCCCTTCCTGCTCTGTACTGAGGAACAGTAGCAAACTCCTTGGTTTCAAGGTGGTCTTTATAAACAAAAATAGAATAATGAGGCCTGCAATTGTAGGGGATTGGAATTCAGTGGTCAGAGTATTTTCCAGTTACGTGTTTCGCTTGTCTTGCATTTCCAATGAGATCCTATATGAGGATCATATAGGGCTGCACTAAAACTCTAGAACATAATTTCTGCTTTAAGTAAACTTACCTCAAGAATATTAATGAAATTGAATTGCTTGTTTTTTGCTTGTTTTCTTTGTTAGGGGCTGAGCATGCCTCAAGATAGAAGGGGTACCAGCAGCTGCTAAGACTTACAGCCATCTTTGCAGAAGCTGTGAGGGCATTTAGGGAAGGATAACTTCAAAGTACTGTTTTTTAGATTTGATTTTTCCTTAGATATCACTCCTGGTTGCTGTGTTAGGTGGACCTTTGGTCTCGCTTAGTGCAGAAGTTGCTCTGTTGTGTTGCCAGTGAAATGTATGACATACTTGGCACATCTTTTTCGAACGAATAACACTGTTCTCTATTTGCTGCTGATACACAGCCCATTGCGGGGGACAGAATTGTTCTAGAGAGGAGAGAGGACAGATCTTATGAACCTTAATAATTTTAGTGTCTACCTAATCATTAGAAATACTGAGCTTTGTAGATGACGCTGGTATAAGAATTTGGTTACATGCTTGAATGAAAGAAGCACAAGGAGGTACACGTGCCATCTGATGCCTGATATTGTCAGGTTAGCTGGGGCTTTGCTCCCCACCTTTGTCCCTGCATTAATTGAGACCCCCTTTAAACATTGCAGCTCTTTTTTGCTTTCACTTTATTAGAATGCTCTGCTTTCTGTTACTTTGTCAGCAGACTTTTATAGTTTCAGAGAGGGCTAATCACTGATTATTTATAGGTTCCGCAAAACTCCCTGATGTTGGACTGCATTCTTTATGCTCTCTGGATTTTACATAGTGAGTTTCTAGTGTTTTGACTAAAAATGAAATGGGTTGTAAAATGCCTGCCATATCCTGCATGATTTCTGATTATATTTTTTAAATGTTTTAATATTAAGGATAAGCTCTGGCTGAATAGTACTGGATGCAGTGCAGTATATAGAAGCTAAACACCTTTTCTGGTGTTGGGTCAGTCAGTCAAAACAAGCATTAAGTTTTAACTACTGAGTGTATTCTACAGACTTGTTTGACTTCTAAGGATGCAGGTTAACCTACCTTGAATTTTTATGTTGTGATGCTGCAATTTTTTGGACACCAAAGAAAAAAGTTCTTCATTTTGCTCTTTTGTATTTTCAAATAAAAATTTGCAGTTTTCTCATTCCCAACCAATACAAAGTGAATAATACTTGTCATAGTTCACATAGATTTGTTTTAAATGTACTGTGATTTATAGATTACATTAAAAAAAAAGAAGGTTTGGTTTCAATACGTGGAGATGCTCCGGACTAAAAACAGGGAAGGAGATTTAGTCTGCCTGGGAAAGCAGGGTCTTGCAGAAAGTGGTCACTGCTTCCTAAGACTTGCCTTTTCTGAGAGCTGATGCCCATTTCAGGCCTCACAAAACACCTGCATGGCTCCCTTAGAGAGATGAGCTGTGTGATGCTGTGAGTGCTAAAGGAACGAGCTCTCGGTGCTGCAGGAGCCTCGGTGGATCAGAGCTGACTGTGGGCTTAGGGCAGTGGGTCAGTGGAGCAAAAGGTGAAGAAACCTTTCATGTTTTATTGTGGATTTTGGTAAACCTTCAATGTTTTATTGTAGCACCCAGCTACCAGGGTGCCTGACAGTCTGGTACAGAGCCCAGCGCTTCTTTTCACAGCTGTGGACAGTTCAAAGGATTGTAAGCTGTGCTGTGACACTGGTTGTATAAGCTGTCTTGAAAGCTAATGTTTAGCAGTCCAGAGAGGAAAATTTGTCTTCTGTTGGCTGTCAAGAAAATAAGACACTCTGGCATGCAGTGGGGTGGGAACATGCCTGGATTCTCAAGGGAACTGAAAAGAAATTTTGTACAGAGACTTGAAAGTACAAAAGAGTTCATGTTTTTGAAATGTGCAAAATTGAAAATATTGTGCTAGTCCTTTTATAATTTTTTTTTTAAACACCAAAAGCTGGGATTTCAAGGTATTAAGACTTTATTTGTAGAAGAAAAAGAAATTAAATTACTCCTGGGGATGAAAGTCAATAATGTCAAAAAAGAGTTCTGTGCAAGATTTTTTAAGTGGTAACATTTGGTGAGTCCTGAGAGCTATGGTTCGTCTTATGCCTTTTAGCAATTTAAACATTTCAAATCTGGGTCTTTGCTTTTAGTAATTGCAATGCTTGTGGGAATTTGGAGATGCGCTAATGCAGGCTGTCATTAAATGTTTCATTTTGTACACCTTGGTTGCACTACTTCTCCGTAACATGGTGTGAGAGCAAGACTTTGGTCAGTATAAATCCAGTTTTTGATATTTTGCTTGTTATAGAGCCTCATGCGACTAATTTAATTTTTTTCTTAACTGTCCAGACACTCTGTTAGACATCAGTTTTTATAAAATACAATTGTTACAGCTGTAAATGCTGTAGAGGTGAGACTGGAAAAGGGCATCCTGTTGTTCTAAGAGCTCATGTTGAGCTCTGGTCTTCTGAATGAGGAAGTGGTATAGACAAAACCACTGCTGTAAATGTGAATAGTAAACAGCCAAAATGTTGAACTTAAATTCTTATGTTTCCTCACTTTAAGATGTGCTCAACACACATGTGAGCTACGCGTGAAAAATGTCTCTTCCTGTGTTAGGATATCAATCTTCTGTCAGAGGTTCTGAATGTAAGTCCCTCAGAAGTGGAAACCATTAAAAGGTTCCTGCAACCTAATGCCCCCATATTCCTTCTGCTACTTTATTATTATTATTTCTACTGTCCTGTTGCACTCCAAACTAAACACAGAAGACTTACCTTTTCCTTTTTGAGATGGAAAGTGAAAAAGGAATGTGAATAATCAATTTTCCTGGCAATCCAGGAAAAATTACAAGATATTAAACTGCAGTGAAAATAAAGCAGTTTGGCTACAGAGTTGATGTCATCGGAATGTTGAAGCCTGAGTTATGATATATGTTATTAATATACAAGTTCTTGAAGATAATTCTGAAATGAGGCTGTGCTAGTGGGTGACTCCATGGTAGTGGACTAAAAGCTTCAAGCTTTCTGCTCAGAAGGAGGTAACAGCTGAGCCAGGCAAACCCGTGTGGTTCTGTCTGGCAGACATCCTGTGCTGTGTTTAGGGCTGATTCTGCACCCAGATACCGAAGAAAACCATGCCAAGGTACTTCCACGTGTTTAGAAGGAAGCTCTAACCTTTACTGGTACAGAAAGGGATTTTTTGTTTCATGTTCTTTGTCAGGTGATTAAGCCTGGATGCTTCTGGAAGTTAATGAATGGTTTTTAATTTCTAGGCTCTTTCCTCCAGTTGGGGCTGCAGAGGCTGAGTGTCAGGCTGGGAGCAGGATTTCCCAGTTCCCTCACTAGCAGACTACTGTTCTGTCAGTCTTCCAGAGCAGCTGCTTATAAAGCCTATCCCGGAGGATTTTGTTATAGCAAGCTGCTGCTAAGCAGGAGGTCTCTGGGTAACTTTCTATTGTGGTATGCTCCATCTCTGCAAAAATAGCAGCACTTAGGCAAATTTTGTCTCGTTTTGGCATTGGTGAGTTCAATTGCTGAAAAGTAATGCAGCTTTTGACAAGTCAGACTGCCACTGTGAGTGAAGTATATTTAATAGATGTTGAAGTGAAAGATGGGCATGAGAAAATGAAACTGCTGTGCTTTGAAATGGCTCAGCATCCTTCTCTTTTGAATTGCAGGACTTACTTAGTTCTGGGCTGTTTTTTCAGTCATATCAGAGGTCTGGAGCCTCTTTGTAGGTAGGGTTTATCTTTTGCAAATGCAGCATTATTTTGCATTGTCAATGACATTGTTTGCCATAGAAATTGGGGAGAATATTCAGGTGAGAATATTCTGGTGGTGTTGCAGGGCTACATGAGGATGAATTCTGAATCTTCAGCTGCCAGAACTATAAGCTGATCAGGCTTTTGCTGGGCTGCTAGCAAAAATTGGGGGATTGTTAATTTTCTAAATGCTGTTCCAATTAGTTCTGTAATGAGAAGGAAAACAGAGGGAAAGCTCTCTCAATTACAGTCCTGTAATTGTATGTAGTATGTAATACATTCTTAAAATCTTAGAAAAAAGAAGTTCGTGTTATTTAAATGGGAAATACAGTTACATTTATGGTTATCGGAAAAATGTAAAAAATATTTTATAGTTTGAAATAACACTATGCTTTAATTTTAGCACAGCAGAAAGGTTGGATATGGGATCCCTCTGTGGAGTTTGGGCTCTAGTGAGGTTCAAAGGGTGTTTGTATGGGTAGTGGTGGCTCTTGGCAGCATTTTAGGAAGGCCTGGTTTATGTTAGCTTAGCCTGACTTTACAAGACACAGCCTATGTGCTCCTAGTTGTTTTCCTTGTCTCCCATATATGATACTTATGAATGTATGAATATTAGGAAATGCTGTCCTTCAGGCCATACCAGGAGGCTGAAATGTCCTGTGTATGTGAACTGCTATTTATTCCAGGTTTGAACTACTCAGTATGTTAGGCTTTTCTTTAGACCTTTAAGAAAGGGAAGATGTACAGAGGTGACAGAAGTTTGCAAGGAAATTAAACGTCCTATACCTTACTTGAGGTGTATGAATTCCATTGTAGCTAGCATTAGTAGCTTTCCTGTGTTAGCATTGAACTCTGGAGATGCTGAAAATTTTTCCATGCACCAGTATGTTTTGTCTTGAATTGCTGTGTTATTGAAGGAATTACTTTTCACCCTAATGCTCACCGTGACTGAAGCAGATAGCTCAGGATAGTGGGGAATACAGAGATCACCCTGGAAAACTCGTCTGTAATTTGTTGTGGCAGCTCCCAGGACTTGAACTGATAGAGGCAGCTCAGGTGAGATGAGTGTTTGTGCTGGTAGAATGTTTTGGGAACATTTGGTGGGGCACCAAGTATGTATTTCTAATGCCACTCTTGTCTTATAGGTGCAAATCTGACTCAAAGGGCATGTAATTGCTTCTTTCATAAAGGTTTATTTTGTTTTCCAGTGTGTTGTCCAAGCACTTAAATGGCTTATGTTCCAGTTTATAAATAAATATAGTCCTTAACTTTGCTTGGTATTACAGCTGTTTCTTTCATTTAATTATGTTTCCACTTTTTCCAATATTTCCGTTTTACTTTGAGACTTTATAATGAGCATGGAGCCATGGCCAAAATTCTAGGGCTCTTCCCCACCTCCTTTATCTTTGTATTTTACTCTGGGTATGTTTACTCCCTCTGTGTGTGTGTGTGGGGGGGGTAGTTTTATTTTTTCCCCTACCCTTAATTCTCTGATGTTTGATTTTTAAACATTTTTGTTTGTTTGTTTATTGACAATTATTGTCAAAACCCGTACTGCTTATTTTGTTACACTTCTAGGTTAATTGATACTGATTTATATGGATCTTCCTAATTGTTATTCTCTGAAGTGCTCTATGGACATCAATTATGTGTTTGACAAAATCGATTTGCTATATTCAGTCTGGTTCTGGACCTTCCAGATGTTTCTGTTGAAAGGTGCACATGCAGCTCATCTGTAATGATTCGCAGGGAAACTGTTTCAAGAGTTCTGCCTTAATTCTCATACTGCAGACACACTGCATTTGTAGTCCTGAGCATGAATTTTGCTGTGCAAAAGCTACTAATTTTAATATATTTAAATCTTCAAACACAAAATCCATCCCAAGGCATGGTAAACAGAAAGTGAATCAGACTACCAGAAGTAATAGAAATAGCATTTGATTGTTAGTTTAGTAACAAGGGCCTGCAGGATTTTTAAGGAACCCTCACTATTAGCATTTAACCTTCTCTTTCAGAAATAATGAATCCTGCACTTCTGCAACAGTAAATATTTTGTGGGATTTTCTTGTTATTCAGAAGGAGGAGAGGGCTGGGGTATTTCTGGTGTCAGCAGACATTCGGAAGATTGCTCGGGTTAACCCTGGAGGTGAATTACTGCAGTGCCAGTTTCCCTGCCAGCCCCTGTCAGGAAGGAGTGGCCGTCCCCTCAGTCTGCCTCTGGGGAGAAGCCTCCTCAGGTTGTGTCGAGGGGCAGAAGGCTCTGGGTCAGCTCCTCTGTGGAAAGGGTTCACCTATTGCTGCTCCTTGTTGCTTCAGGGAGTGAGAGGGGATTGCTGGCTGGAATACACGGGATTAAGCTTTTAGGCCTGCTCAGCTCTGTTTTACCTAAAATGTCCTTAGGCCAGCCTGCTTCACCAACTGGAAAATGCTGGAGTGAATAGCTGTTAAATTGAGCTTGAATATCACTATATGACACGATTTGTTCTATCCATGCTGGGCTGCTTCTATTAGTAACTTTCTCTGGCCTTTTTGAGTTACAAGTGCAGTGAGTTTAGACAAACTGTCAGCTATAATTCAAAGGATAATTTAACTTTAGTGTGTTTTGGGTTTTTGCCACACCACTGGCTTTAGGCTTAATGGTTAAATAACTGCTTATGCTGTACATTCAGAAGGTTTTAGGGCACCTAATTTGGGCTTCTGTCCTGAATTTCCTTCTGTGGTATGGTCTCCCTATCCACTCATTTTGCATGAAGAGGCTATGGAAACTTACTGTGATACCCTTGTACATTTTTACATTTCAACTAGACAAATGTATATTGATAGGGAGGAGGATTTTTATATATAATTTTAGCTTTCCAAAACAAGTAGAAGGGATGTGTATCCAACAGAGAGATATCTGAGATAGCTGGAAAACTGTTGGGAGAATACTATGCTGCATTGTAACTTTATTGAGAAACTTGATTATATTGTGTGACCTTAAAGTGACTGGTGTAGTTTTTTTAAGAAAACTATTTTTCTGTTGTCTGGAGCAACAAATAATCAGTGCTCATGGAAGGAGCTAAGCATAAATCAAGTAATGGTGACTCAGGTAAGTATCTGTTAAACATAGCTATGATAATACATTATTTTTAATGTAGAATATTCTGAGTTGGAAGTGACTCATCAGAATTGTTGAGTCCAGCTCCTGGTTCTATGCAGGACACTGCAAGAATCACACAATCTGCTTGAGAGGATTAGATTTCTTACCTTCAATCTTTGAATGTAAAACAAAAGAAATACAAAATTTTGGGGGTTTTGTTTGGGGCTTTTTATTTATTGTTGTTCTGATGTTTTGGGGGTTTTTTTGGTTGTTGTTGGTTGGCTGTTTTGTTTTTCTTTTCTTTAAATCTACTCTGCTTTTATTGCTTCTAATTTTTTCCATTGCTGTAATACTCAATTCATGAGAAAGGGCCTGGTTTGTAGCAAATTAAGTTCTCAGTTTTTGGAATGCCCTGGTCAATAGCAGAGCAAAGTACAAACCTGTAGTTTTGTACTTTCAGTGCAGGTGCTCAGTTTTTTGTTTGAGTTACGTAGACAATACTTAGGGCCTATGTATTAATCATAATCATCAAATAAATGTTAACTTTAACAAGGGTTGTTTGATAAATATCTTTAAGGATGGAGAAAGCTTTCAAACGTAATTTTTTTAAAGAAAAATATTTTACAGTGAGGGTAAATCAGTGAATAGTAACAACTATTACGCAATTTATATTTTAAAATAGATTATTAGTACCTGTGGCTTGGGTTGAGAGCAATTCAACCTTACTTACAGAAGGCTGTTGTCATGTCATTCCTTCTGAATTTCCTGTCTATGCTTACTTTTAATGACGTTTATGTGGATAAGTGAAACTTTCTTTATTTGAATGAAGGTTTATATTTAAGGCAGCAATGTTATTATTTGCTTTTTGAACCGAATTTCATGTTATTTGCTGATGGCTATTTGAGTTTTCAAAATTTCCCACCAATTCTTAGTCCAGGCATTTGAGTGTAATAGTTATTATTCTGGGTCTAGCCTTGTTTCCTTGGAAAGATGCAGATGATAGTCTGGCCAGGAAACTGAGTCAATTTAGGCAATATGAAGAGTATATGTAGAGAGTTTGAAAAATAAAATAATTGTGGGTAAGAAATGTTTCTACTGTTGTTATTGTGAGTGGTTTTCCTTTGTCCCTTTTTTCTTTTCTTGTCTTCCAGAAAAGAATAAGGAACTGCATTCCTTGGGCTCTTTCTGTATGTTATTGATCATTATTAAAAACACTGGGTTCTGAATTGAGTTTTTGAAAGTGCAGGATCAGAAATAGAAAGTAAACATGAAAATTGCTTAGAGCTAAGCACGAGCATTTGTGTGAGAATGCCAAATTAAAAATGTCGTCTTAATATGCAGAAACACATCTTTTGAGCACTTCCATGTATTTTGCAAGATAATGTTTAATGATAGAACTTTCCTGGAACATGTACCATTATGATATTTTTGGTCTTGAACATTGTCATCAGGGCATTTCTTGTAACAGTTCTCTCATGTTTTACTTTGCTTTCAATAAGAAATTATTACACCAAGTGGTTGAAATGACACTACTTGCCAAACCTGTGTCAGCAATTTAACAGAAGCCAAGAGGAAAATGCTTTTAGTTGTTTACTGTCTCAGCTGAAATCTTGACTTCTGTCTCTTTCTGTCATGCTTGTCAATAGATTTTATACAAGAATTAACAGATTTTGCACATCAGTTAGTTTGATTCTTGCTTCTGGCCATAAAAATGTTTGTGCAGTTGCTTCAACATTCTTGTGTCAGTCCTGACTGAGCCAGCGTACCAACTTCCATCCCTCAGGCTTTCTCCAGTGGTCTGTGCATAAGGTTGTATTTGAAGTCAAAAACTCTTAAAGCAAAACATAATTTTGCCACCAGTATTGAGGTCTCATACAGCACACTGAAAATACATGTGTTTAGTAAATGGAGAAATATTTCATTCTTTTTTTTCAGACAACCTAGGTTTGGAGCAGCTAAAGATTAAGCAAAGCCCAGCTTTTGATTCAAGGTTGGCTTGACTGAAAATTTCAGTCTTGAAAATGTGAAGTTCTCAGCTCTGTTTTGAGTGTTAGAATAGGCATCAAACTGAACTATATTAAAGTTGGAGTGAGCAAGCAGAAAAGCAAGAATGGAAAAGGGATGAGAAACAGGAATGGAAGATACTGTCTTATTTGTTGCCTGTTATATAGACTGCAGGAGTAAGCTAGGTTTACATAATTGAGGAGCTGGCTTAGTGCCAGCTCATGTAACTGTAGGAGCATGATAGGTGAGGCACACTAAAGGACAAGTAATTATTAAATCTGTGGAAAAATTGAGAGTCATGTCCTGTTAAGCAAAGTCTTAAAGACTATACAGTAGAGCAAATTAAAAATTAATAAATTAGAATCTATGGGTGGATTTGAGTATCTGTAGCCTCTTGTTTGTTTTCCAACCTGTCTCAAATGTTTCTGGATAATTTGGGACTGAATGTGAAGCTGCAAGAGAGATGCTTCCTCTTTTCCTCATTCCAGTACACCACAGAGGTGTACTGGATGTCAGCTGCGTGCATGGTGTAGGGAATGTGGCCTGTGCCTTCACAAGTTTATATTCTGAATCTGGGAAGTTGGACCTCCCTTTAGAGGAAGGTGAATTTCATCTGGGCTGAGGTTATATTTAGAGCAGGAAGCCTCTCAAGTCTAGTGTGTCTCTTCTGTTGAATGTCAACTGGATACTTGTACAGAAGACTAAAAATGAATTGTGAATATGGCAACTGTTACATATTGCACTGCCCACAGCAGAAAGGTTTGCTTTTGGTATTTCCATGAATTTTCTTTTCCTCATCTGTGTGTTTAATTTGTTGTTTCTATTTTTTTTTTCTGTTCATTGCAATGACTGTAGAATCATAGAATTTAGGAAAAAACCTCTAAGATCATCAAGTCCAACTATTAATGTGCCAGATCCACCAATAAACTGTGTCCCTAAATGTCACATCTGCAAGGTTTTTTTAATACATCCAGCACTGGTGACCACTTCCTTAGGCAGCCTGTTCCGATGCTAACAACTCTTTCAATGAAAAATTTTTTTGTTATATCCATTCTGAACTTCCCTGGTGCAGCTTGAGGCTCTTTCCAGCATCAGAGAAGAAAGTGAGTCTCATCTGGCCACAACCTCCTTTCAGGTAACTGTAGGGAGCAATAAGGTCTCCTCTGAGTTTTCTTTCCTTCAGGCTAAACAACCCCGTCTCCATCAAGTGCCCTGGCTAAAATGTAGGTGTGGGAGAAGGGATTACAGGTGACCTCACCCCTGATATGTCACAGTTATACTAATTACCAAAGAAGAGGAACAGCCTTGCCCTTAAGTGGGTCACAGCTGTGCCTAATAAAGATAAGTGTAATAAAAGGTGTGGGTTGGTTGCTCGGAGGGACCTTGAGGAAGGGGACCTGGAGGAAGTAGAGAAGCTCTGAGGAAGAAGGAATGATCCAGAGAGACACAAAGAAGAGAACAAGGAAGAGAGTTGCTGCTGTAAGGGATCTGCTGTGAGGTCAGTCTGGGTCTGATGGAGTCAGAGCTGCTGTTGGAGCCTGCAGTCACAGCTGAGCTGGGTAAAGGCCCGTGTCAGAGTCTGCAGACTGATCCTTGCAGTCATGGCCCAGCAGGAGACAGCCAGCAGTGTCTGCAGCTGGAGCCTGCAGTAGGAATGTGCTGTAGTCAGAGTCAGCGTGGCTAAGCTGTAAAGAAGCCTAAACCAGAACCCTTTTCATGTTGTTGAATGAGGGTCTGTGTCTTGGCTCATTTCTACCCCTAATGGGAGGTCTTCTGCAATGCTAAGGCTTCTGGACACTCTCCAGCACCTCCATGTCCTTCTTGTATTGAGGGGCCCAAAACTGGCCTCAGGATTCCAGGTGCCGCCTCACCGGTGCCCAGTACAAGGAACTTTTCCTGTGCCCTGCTGCTGCTGGCCACACACTATTGCTGATCCAAGCCAGGGTCCCTTTGGCTTTCTTGGCCACCTGAGCACACTTGGCTCATGTTCAGCTGCTGTCAGCCAGCACTCCCAGATTCCTTCCCTCAGGGCCACTTTCCAGCCCCTCTGTCCCCAGCCTGTAGCACTGCCTGGGGTTGTTGTGACCCAGATGCAGAACCTGGCACATGGCCTTGGTGATACTCTTACCACTGGCCTTGGTCCATCAGTCCAGGTCTCTCTGCAGACCCTTCCTGCCCTTCAGCCCATCAACACGCCCACCCAACTTCGTGTCACCTTCAAACTGACTGAGGGTGCCATCGATCCCTTCATACAGATTGTTGATAACGATAATAAACAGGAGTATCCCCAGCACTGAGCCCCAGGGAACACGCTTGTGACTGGCCGGAGTTATAGTCATGGATGTTGCTCCATTCCCTGCTGCTCTCTGGGCCTGGCCCTCCTGCCTGTTTTTAACCCAGCCAATTGAACAGTAGTCCAAACCATGAGTGCCTACTTTCTGCAGGAGAATGCTGTGGGAAAACATGGCAAAGGCTTCATTAAAGGCTGGGTCAACACATCGACAGCCTTTCCCTCGTGCACTGAGTAGGTCACACTGTCGTAGCAGGAGAGCAACTCCATGACCTTTGCTGGCACCAGAGTCAGAGTTACAGGCCTGTAGTTCCCCAGGCCCTGGGGATGGGGTTACATTTGCTGAATTCCAGTCACCTCTGCCCTCCCCAGTTAGTCAGGACTGCTGCTAAATGATGGGGAAGTGGCTCTGTGAGCCCTTCTGGCAGCTGCCCCAGTACCACTGGGTGCATCCCTTCCAGCCCCAGAGACTTGTACTTGTTTCAGGGGTGTAGCAGGTTGGTGGCTGTATCCTCTTGGATTGTGTTGGGTCCCCTATGTGGAGCAGCTGTGCAGCTCTCACCCTGTGAAACTGAACATCACTGATGGCTCTCCTAAACAAATCAGAATGAAACACGTTGTTCCATCATCATGCACAGGTCATTATTAAGAATTGGCACGTTTCCTGTTTGCAGATTCAGAAGGCAAATATTTTAAATAAAAGATCAAAATGTTATTTATTAGCATTGGGGTTATCAATGTTTATTCTTTCTGTTCCTTTAATTTTTTGACCATTGGGAGCTACTTGAGAACCCTGCAAGGCAAAAGCTGTGTGTAAGCTCTGTTCAGCTGTTAGTTCATGTGCATACTTGTAACTGCTTGTGTTGCAAAAGTAAAAAACAATTTAAGTATTTTTTGTTTCCAAAAAGCAGACACCACCCCCAACCCTCTAAGTACAGAGTTCTGACATTATATCCACGATAATTTTCTAGGAAATGAATTCTAAATAAAAATAACATGGCTCCCAAATAATTCCATCTGTTATTAATAATTTTATTATTTTAACTTATTTAGTAAAATAAATGATATTGAATTTTTTTTCTCATAGTCAAACAGATCATTGGATATTTTTGCACCACTTTTAATGCTTTTGAGAGATATGTGATATCCTTGAAAAAGATGCTGAGAGCCTTTTTTGACAGTGGAAGACAGCAACATTTGTAATTCTTCAATAATCTGTAGGAACATGGGGTTTACCTTTGTTATTGACCTGGGATTATTGAAAAAGAAGCAAACTGGAGACATAACTGTGACACTATGCTGCTGGGGGCAGCATAGCAAAAATTTGGGGGTTTAGATGAAATTTAGGACTGCTCTGAGGGTAGATTGAGTATATGAAGAATATGTGAGTGCTAGTTGCTAATGCAAGAAGTGAATAAAAACTGAAAAAAGTCATTAGTGGGGCTTGCTTTCAGATGCATCTTACTGAAAATACAGTTTAACGAGCAGGTCTTTCACTGTTGACATCTGGGATATGCATATTAAAAATAACTGCTCTTGAAGCCAGTGCTACAATCTGTTATGCTGGGAAGAGATTAAGACTTGGCAATTCCATTAAGTAGAGACCATTGCTTCACGAAAGTCACTATATGTAGGTCACGATTTTTTAGTGTGTTCAAAAGCTCTTTGTGTTTGGGAAGTGTGAGCTGCATCTTGTTCTACAGCCTGTGAATTTCTAAAAAAAAACTCTCCCTAGCTCTGCTTCTTCAGGGCTTTATTTTTGTTTGGTGTGGTGATTTTTGGTTGGGTTTATTTTTTTGTGCGCGTGTGCTTGTAAAAGGTAAACTTACTAACCGTGCTCTCCCTCTGTGTCTGAAAAATTGTGTCTGTTCTTCCAGCATTTAATTGATGTTTTCCTATTGCCATGGGTACTTTCTGCCCCGTGTATAAACTGTTACGCTGTCTCTGACTGGTTTCTCTAGTTGTTTAAGAAATCACTAAAAATGTCTTTCAAAGGGATTTTAAGCCAAACTTAAATCCATATTCCTGAGCTTCCACTTCACCGATTAAATATTATAGCTATGATTTATTGACATTGAAAAAGATTTGGCATGAATGAAAGGAAGCAGAAGTGCAGTTGGGACTCTGGCAGTCCCGTGTGTCGTGTTAGTGTTGGTTGACACTAGCGGTGTTGGCTGTGCTTGTTTTTTAGTTTGTCCATGGTGTTACAGCAATACTTTGTTCCAGGTGCTACTGTTAGAAACAAGGCCAAGCATATATTTATGTAGTTCAGAAATGAGTTTGTATTTTAATTTGCTGGTATTTTAATGCTCTTTTCAAGAGTGTTGACTGCTCAATATGTAGGCCACTGTTTAGGGAGATCCCTAAGCTTTCCAGTGTTATAAGTGACTGGACACAATTAACTAAAAAGTGTTTTGTATTTGTATTAATTTTTTTGTTTGTGTTTGGTTTGGTTTTTTAGGTGCATTTTCCAGACACAGAGAGAGCAGAATGGCTCAACAAGGTAAGGAGAAGAATTGCTCCCAAATGAGAAGGGGTAGGAGGGAAAGCTGAGATTAAAATAAAAGGTGAGGTAAGAATCTGAGAACAGAGTAGTTTTAACTTTATTCTTTATACACTTGAAGTCTCTGCTTGTTTATCCAGTTAGTCACATGAAAGATTAAATTTAGTTTCATGGTCCTGAAATTGTGAGTTTTATGAATGATTTAAAGTGGCATTGCAGTAATGACAGCTATAATTGTGTGGAAGTCATAGCAGCTGTAAACACAATCTTTAATTTTCTACTTGTCTGGGATACTTTCCAGTTACTGTAGATTCCTGACCTACAATCTAAAAATAAATGAAATTTGCAGTTTTGATTTGTGTGTGTGATAATCTAAGATATAAATCTATGTAGCTTACTTTTAAAGAAACACAGAACATGAGTTAACTGGAAAATAGCAAGAAAAAAAAGCAATTTAGAATGTTCAGATAGAAAATTCAGATGCAGTGAATCAGTGAAGTTCTGGTTTTTGTTACATTTATAACTTATTCATGTATTTAAGAACTGTAATTCCATGCAATTTTTTTTTTCTCCTTAGACTGTAAAACAGATGTGGCCTTTTATTTGTCAATTCATTGAGAAGCTCTTCCGAGAAACCATAGAACCAGCAGTAAGAGGGGCAAACAACCACCTCAGTACCTTCAGTTTTACAAAGATTGATATTGGTCATCAGGTCAGTGTCTGGTGAAGTTCTTTTAAGAGACCCTGTTTTACATAACATTTTCATGTAGCCTGTTCAAATCTACACAGAAATATTTCTCTGTGACATTTGGTCGTAAGCCTGATTCTGATTTCTGTTGTAAGATTAAAATAAAAATATGTGGGTTTTTTAGCAGAGACTTTATTGCATTTCCTGGGATCTGTGCTTCAGAAACTTGACTGAGAATTTGGAGAGAACTCTGTGTAGTAATGCTTGCTGCCATGAAGAGCTCACAGCAATGTGATTTTAATCCTGTTCATGCAATGCTTTTTATTAAGTGATCAGGGACCATCATCCTTTTTACAGATGATCCAAGTGCAGCTCTCTTGTACCAGGTGCACTTCTAATCATGTTTCATGTTGCAGTCAGTGACAAGACTGCTGGCTTGGCTTTTCAAGGACTGTGTCACAATATTAGGGGGCATACAGGTGTTTGTCTTCTGATCCATCCCATGAAAGAAAGGGTCTCATGCCTGCTGGAGACCAGTGCAAGCTGATTCCTTCTGCTTGCAGCAAGTTCAGCACTACTTAATCTTCCCTGCATGAACCAGGACTTCACTGCTTTGAGATGCAGTTTAACAGTTTTGTTTGAAGTTGTCTTTCGTGTTTGTCAGAAATGGAATTTTAAGTAAGGATTTAAAAATCATCACCCCCACACACCCTCAGATGTTAGGAAACCTGAAAATTAATTTCATGAGGGGAATTGTTTTTCCTCTCTTTGTGACTCTGTTTCATGTAGGTTACAGTTCCTTATGCTTTACTGCACCTTTTGTGTGTTTGGTTTATTATTTTTTAAAATTGTAAATCCTTTTACACAGGTCCTGTGTCCTGCCCTAGATATATTTGTATTACAGACTGCTGTAGCATTCCTTTTAAGCTATACCAATTTTAAGTAAAAGGAAGAAAATTTTTCAAGAAAGGAAAAACTCAAAAGTGAGGTCCATAGTCATCCTCTCCTGCCTAGTATTTGATGAGTGTTTTTCAGGCTTGAGTGTGTGATTGATATGTGTTAATTCTGTATGAGGAAGGGAGAGAGAGGAGAGTGTGAACACAATGATGTAGAGAGCACAAGAGTGGTTGACACAACTTTTTATGGGAATTAAAGATTATTTCCATCTATTCTCACTGAATTCCACTTAAGGCAGCTGTCCTTTTGTGAACTAAATTTAGCTTTTTCGTGCAGTTACACAGAAAATAATGCTTTGGGAGTGTAAGACATACACTTCTACAGAGAAATCAGATGTTTATGCATGGGACAGGGAAGGCTTGATTATTGAATATTTTGTAAATCTTGAAGTTTAATGGTTTATACCCAGGGTAATTGCTGGAAGGATTGTGGTTAATTGGATGCCAGCAAGGTAATTTTTACCCCTGAAATAAGACTTTGAACTAAATTGATTTAATGTTTATAGTAGGTTCTTGACTTTAGGCATGAATATGCCTATATTCACCTTTTTTCGAAGTTAAGAGTTTAATATACTTCTGTAGAAGAATCCAACTTTTATTTGCTTCATTGTTCCAGCCTCTGAGGATAAATGGTGTAAAAGTGTACACTGAAAATGTGGACAAAAGGCAAATCATTCTGGATCTTCAAATCAGGTAAACTTTATTACTCTATTACAATGGGGTCTGTGCTTTATAATCTGCACATTGTTTGATTTGGCAGTTACCTTGGCCTGAAAGGAGAATTGCTTCATTATGCAAATGTAGTTCTAATTGTGAATGAATGGAGGAAGTAACTGCATGCTGTAAGAAGCATTAATCTGAGGGGAATGCAATATCAACTCTTTGTGGTTTAATAATTTAAGTCATGTTTGTTAATTAAAAACATACTTTCCAAAGATAAAGCACTATATTTGAAATTTTTCCTTGTATTGATACTTTGCCATTAAATGTAGTCTGAAATCTAAGATGTAAGATTTTTTGGTAATTTTTACTTTTCTCAGTTACATTGATTTTAAAAAAAAATAAATGTAGTATTAGAAAAAAAAGATAGCTACAGAAGAGTTTGTATTTACTTTACCAGAGTAAATCTGTGTAATATAAAATACCAGAATTACTGTGCTTCATTGCTGCGGGTTTCTTTGCTATTTAATCATGACCCCTTTTGTATAGGTTTCTCAGTAGGTCTACCCTACACCTACCCAAGTTACTCTCAACACAGTCTGCATTTGCCGAGTTTTTTGAAAGTTCAGTCGGTGAACTCAGCAATGCTTTTGTAATTGACCATCATAGGTCTGTGTTAGGGTGGCTGTGTTTGCCGGTTGGTGGGTTATGGAAAGGCCAGATTTGTCAGTCCTTCTGTGTTCCTCCCTGCTTCCCTGGCAGCAGCCAGGAGCATCATCAGGCATCTCAGCTTCAGAGGCGCTTCGGAAATTTGCATGTGGCTACCCTTAAATTTGAATTATTTGTCTGAAGCTCAGCCGTGCTGAAGTCTTTGTTGCTTTGGCAAAGCTGGGCAGGCCCCAGAGTGGTAAGAGGAAAGGCTGTTGTCTTCTTCCCTGGTTCCACAGCAGGTGGGGGCTACATCTGTGAGCAGAGCCCAGTCTTTATTGAATTGAATCACTTAATTTCTGTAGGAAGAAGACATCTGTCCAAATCAAGGATTGGTGTTGCTGGACAAAATACAGTAGGATTGACTTCTGAGAACTTATTTCACTGGATGTTAGACCTAATGGAGCAGCTCCCTTCAGTTTTCTCTTTGTTGCCACTTTTGACAGCAGCTGGGAGAGCAGCCTCACCTCTTCAGAGATAACAATCTTACCTGACCAAACAGTCCATAGAGATTGTTTTTTAGAAGCTGTTTCCGTTCCAAGACCACTTCTTCCCTTTAAGGCAGAACTATTCCCAAGAAGACAGAATTAGGTTCTTGTGTTTGTTTGTTTTTGCTTTGGTTTGTTTTTGTTTGGTTTTGGTTTTTTTTTAAATTTATACTCATCCTCATGAAGTAGATAAAAATAAAAAGGCCAGTAGGTTTGTACAAAAATTTCAGGAATAATGTCCTGTTACACAGACCTGAAGGAAATCTTTACCCATATGTCTCATTGTATTACCTTGCAACCTTCTTAGAAAAGTGGTAGACAGCTGCAATAGAATCCAGTCTAAAAGGATGAAATAAATTCCTTGAAGTGGTTTAAATAACAATGACAGTGCTGGGTCAGCTGGGTGCCTGTTGAGCCCCACAGCCCGTCCCTGCTGCTGATGGCACAGGCTTCCAGGAAGAAAATGGAAAGGAGAGCTCTGGAGTGACTGTCACAGCTTCTAGGAATTAAGGCTTAGGCAAACCATCATCAAAGGAAGTCCTGTTTTGTATTTAAGACTTGTCCTTGACACCTCATTCAGAGAGGGCTCTTTTCCAAAGGCTTTCAGTAGGCACGTTGAAGGCAGAGAGCCCTCCTGGCCCCCTGTACCAGTTGTTACTGTTTGATGTTGTTTGCTTTTGAATGGCTTGATTTATATATGCTCTGAGATTCTTATCACTGGGGACAGTCTCAGTTGTAACAGGAATAATAAGCATCTCTTGGTACATTTAGATACAGAGTTAAATACAGATACCAACCCTAAATTGTGTCTTATATTGCAGTTTTGCATGATTATAAAGAACAGTCTCACTGCTGCAGAGAAATTCATCCTTTGGAGTAGTTATCCCTGTAACTTTTAATCTCCAGTTAAATTAGTTTGTTATTATTTTAATTTATTTCTACATTTAAAGTTAGGAGCTTTCTATAAACCCTTCATTTTCTAAATACAATTGAGAAGGACCACTCAAACAACCTCTCTAAACATTAATAAGAATAGTTGTAGGAAGCCAAGCCCTATGGGTTGTGTGGTGAGGGAAGGAAGGAAAGATTTTATTTGGTTTTTTTTTCAGTTTAAAGTACATTAATTCTTTTAAGAATCCCTTTTTATTCTGCAGTTTCATTGTTGTGGCTTCTTTTAGCCCTTTCTACTGTCAGTTGTTTGTGGTGGGGTGTGTGCATTTGCTCTGGACCTTCCGTAGTGCATTTAAGTAGTTTCAATATGTCTCCAAAACTCTATTGTATTTTTTTGCATCATCCTTGAGGAGTTTGTTTTGGTATGCTTTTAATTTTAATTGCAAAAGGAGTGTGTTTTGTTTTAGTTTCTATTGTTTCTGCAAGGATATTGAGTGCATTATGATCATTGCTTCAGAGTATTTTTCAGAACTCTTTGGAACAGGTTTTGTGTGTCACTCAGGATCCAATTAAGAACTTCACTCTAAGTAGCTTGAATAGCTAATCCACGAAGCACTCACTGGAGAATGTATGTAAGGTTCAGTTTGAGGACAATATGTGGGAAGGGAATAATTTGTCTTTCTTACTCTGGAGTTTATGTTAAAAAAATTATAAAAACCCATTACAGTTTAAAAGTTTAGTTCTTGATGACAAATACGGGAGAGAGAAAAATTTCAACCACTTGACAAACGAAGATTAAATGTAAGCAAATTATTAATAAAAAGAAACCTTACATTTGCTAAGTACTTGGGTGAAGGTTATGGATCAACAGAAAACAGGATAAACTCCGTTGATTTAAATGTTCAAATTTAAATAGCAGACAAAGCAAAAAAGATTGAGAGATTGAAGAAGTAGTTGTTAATAGCCTGAGTTTTTTCAGTTTCTGATGACACAAAAAAATTGATGCACTGAAAGAGTTTTGGGCTGCAGATTGAAACACAGGGCAGATTTTTTCAAACGTGAAATACTTGACTGGAGAGACTCACATTATACTGGCAGAAGAAAGATGTAAAAAGAGGGCCTAAAGACTTTCTAAAAGCAATTAAGATAGTCCAGTGTACAGAACCACATCATGGTAGTATAGTAAATATTTTTTGCTATAACGTTTGATATTTTTCTTCTTCTCCTTCTGGGCATCTTCCATAGGCTCCAGTGACCACATACTGTACATCACACTTCTCTTTTGATTCTGTACAGCTGCTATTAATATTCTTATGAGAGTGTCCTCATTAAACTGTAATCTATCTCAGTGTTCTGTACCTTAAAGGGATCATAAATATTTCTGGGATATTATGATCTGAATGCATAGAATTTGCTTACTAAATGAGCTTTCAAGTTGTATGTTATATTACAGTGGAATTATGTAGCTGTATGTTATATTACAGTGGAATTATCGACTGTTAATGAACCCAGCCAAATATCTTAGGGGATAAAACCATATTTAGCTTTATTATAAAGTTAAATGTTGTTGACTTAGTCCCCTCAAATGCAGTTACTATTTTTACTTCAGTTTGTCATCATGTTGTTATGGATTTTCAAACAAGCATATTGCTTCCTGGTCTTCATAACACAAATAGTTCTGATGCTGCAGAGTGCTGGGATTGAGGTTTCAGTTGCAGGTTTTAATTGACCTTGCTTCTCTGTGTCATGTTGTTATGCAATTATGTGTATATATATATATGGGAGTGTATTTATATATATCTCTACTATCTCTATATATAGTTAAACAGGTTAAAAATAGGAATTACATCATTTTAAATTGTGTATTAAAAGTTACATCCCTATTTTTAAACTGTACAGTCACACTACATTCTTTCCAAGGAAAGCAACTGTCACCTTCCTTTGACATAGATCCCATCATGTTGTTGTCTTCCAGTTCCCCAAACTGGCCATTGAACAAAGAAGATTCTGCATAGTTTTATCCTTTGAATAGTCAAAAATAAATTCCAGTACTGGGTGCTTACAGGAAAGTCTTGGTACTATTGTTTATTTCTGTTAAGGGGATGGATAAGATTTGCATTTGTTGAAATCCCAAAGACAGCACCACAACACACAGAGTAGAGGAAGGATACAGGTGATTGGGATAATGGATATGTGGAATGCAGCAGCTCTCTCCCCTTTTCTTTTGGTAGTACTTTGTGGCTATCAGGCTCGGGGGGAGGGAACAGCAATCATGCTGTTCTGCTCTTACTGCAAGAGTAATTTATTTTATATTGATTTGAGCCTGGAATGGCCAATGAAGAGAACAATTCCATTTTGTTCACAATTCCCGAAACAGTTCTGTAATACCATTGCTTCACAGCTCCCAAACTAGTGTTTCACTCTACAGGCCAGGTCTGAGGAACTAATGAGCAGAAAGCTGGGCTCTGCGCAGAATCTGGAGCAGGACGCCCTGCAGAGGAAACAACTTCCCCCTCCTGTCAGCAGTGTCTGGCTTTAATCTGGCTCATCTCCATCCCACTTGGTTCCTTCTTCCATTTTCTTTACCTGGACAGTCTGTTCAGAAAGCTCTTCAGATTTCATTTGTCCTTCTGTTACAGCCTCTGTCTTCTTAGCCAGCGTCATCTCATCCAGCTCATCTCTCCCTGCCTGGAGCATGCTGTTCAGCCTGTTGGTTTTGCTTTTGGCTCTCATTCTGTAGTACCATTGACCAATTCTCTGCTAAATCAGAGTCTCAAGCTTTCTTGGATTCCTTGTTGAGTCTCAAAATTAGTTTGTTTTCAGAACCAGTCTTTGTTTTCAGAACCAATGTGTCTCACAGCAGTACCAGCTCTTGGGAACAAAAAGGTTGCTCAGCTCTACTGGTGCATGCTTGACCTGAATGAAGCTTTAGGGGAAGCAGCTAAAACTCCAAGCCTGAGTTGTGTGTAGATAATCTTGTAGCTTTGTAGCATGGGCAAAATAGATGGGGCTTCTTTTTACCAACTTAGACAAATCTCAGATACAGGGCAGCATCTGGAAAATTTCAGTCACTTGACCTTGCATCCCCAAAAAGGGGATTCAAGAACTGTTCAGGGAAAAATTTGCATATTTTTTAATATGGTCTCTAATTTGCTTCCTGCTTTCTCTCCCTTCAGAAAGGGCTCAACTGTTTCTGGCTTAAAACTTGCTTAGAAGATCATTCAGCTCAGCATGCCTTGCTTATTGAAATTCTAAATACAACTGGCTTTGCATCCCAAACTATATTTCAGACAAGTTTCATTTTTAGCATAACCGCCATCCATCTCTGTCTAGTGGTTCTCATGATTATGTTAGATGAGAGTGGATTTGGGTACATTTACAATCAATGAGATCTGTGGAGAGCTTTCCTGAAATGGAGTATGAATTCTGTGTCCATTATTTCCCAAGAGCAGGGCCCCGTGCTTGTTTCCTATTCTGGAGATGGTAGCAAACCTAGATATTAATTTGAGTGATTTTAATGACAGTGATGATATTTTGAAGGGGATGTTTTAGCATTGTTTAATGTTCTAATATTTATATATTTATAATGTTGACATTGTTTTATGTTCTAATATTTCAACATGCATTGTTTGTGCATACACTGAGAGACAAAAGACATTGTCATGGCAGTGCAAAACAGAACTAACAGTTTATTGCAATTTAGTGAAATATGTGCTTTCTTTTTTGGTTTAGTTTTGTTGGAAACTGTGAAATTGATCTGGAGATCAAGAGATACTTCTGCAGAGCTGGTGTGAAAAGTATACAGGTGAAATTCAGTTTTTTTCGTTTGATTTTCATATCACCATTTTCTGATGAAATAATCTATAAAAAATCAACTGTAATCGTGTCATTTTGTAGTTTACTATTTTTTTTTCTCATTTGAATAGTATTGATACTGCATTAAAATTTCTGTAATATGGCTTAACAAAAGAAAAAAAATTCTTTAAGATGTAGAACAAATAACAATTACTACAGGAAAAGCTATAAGCATTTACTTGCTTTTTGCTCCAGTACCTGTGGATGCTGCTGTGCTTCTTGTGTCATATTTGTTTCCATGGAGCCGTAGAAATAAACTGCTTCACACTTCTAAAAAATTACCACCAACATGACGCTGAATGAATGATACTGATGAATGTAATGAATTTTTAAGCACACCTGCTAAGTACTTCTATGGATTTTTTGGTGTTTGGATGATATATAAGAAAAGAATTTATGCATAATTTTTTTTCCATAAGAAATAATTTAATGATTTAGAAGTGTGAGCATTTCCAGCAAATAAATTTTGTTTATTATTTACTAAAGTCAACATCTTTTTTTTTTTCTTCCCCTTTCACAGATCCATGGCACCATGAGGGTTATCCTGGAACCACTAATTGGAGACATGCCCCTAATTGGAGCACTGTCCCTTTTTTTCCTTAGGAAACCTGTAAGCACTTTCATCTCCCTTTCTACTTTTTTCAGTGCTGATGACAGTAGTTAGAAAATGATGGAGCAAGAATAAAGCAGCAAAAGAAAGAGTTTAGGAAATCGCTGCTGTGTGATTGAACTTTGACAGATAATCACTGAAAAAAATGTATGAATGCTAGCAGGATCCGAGATGGATAATGATTACCTTGGAATTTGGAAGTGAGTTTTGTCAAAGTTGTCAAAGTTTTCTTACAAGTCATCTGGGTAAGGAGTGATCAATATATACCGGTTAGATTGGTTGTATAGAAGCTTTTGTTGCTGTTCTCATGATAGTCTGTAGGTAAGCATGATCAAACTTAAAATTTCACAAAATCTGTGCAAGATGGTTAATGTTATGCTGGTGTTAGCACAGATTAAAATTAGAATGGGAAATCACCTCCCTACTGTGAAGATTTTGTCCTAGTTAGCAAGTGGGCAATATCCAATATGTTTACCAGTGACCCAAGTGTGAGGGAGGGTGGATGAAGCTCATAGTAAGGTGGAATTGGAATTCAAAAGGATCATAATAGTAGCAAAAGTGGAAAGCAAAGAGAGGATCACCAAACTCAGCTGGAAAATGAGCTAGGCCAAAAGTGCATGTTTGGGCAGGAATAATAGTGAAACAAAGGTGAGCCAGCAAGGTCTTGCTGGTGTGAAAATGATACAGCCAAACTGGCATGTGTAAACAAGAGGACAGCCTTCAAATGCTCTGAATTTAGGCACAGCACTTCAGCACATCTGTTTTTATAAAGTATAAGGGATAACATAATGCACATTGTACGTGGCTGGTGGAAAATTCTTTGATGATGTGTATGTGTGTATGTGAGACAGTTTCAGCAATTTGAAGTTTGGTACTGCTTTTAATACCTATCCATAAGAGCTTAATAGAAAATGTGGACAATGTGGAAATTTTTATGCTCCACAGACTTCTTTAAATAAATTGTTTCCATCTCTTAATTGAAAGTATATTTTCCATTGGAAGCTTTCCTTGAATATGTTCTAACTAAACGTTAAAACTTAATATATTAAGGTTTAACGGTTTCAGACTGGCAGGTCACAAATTACAAAATTAAATTTGCTTTAGCACTTTGAAGCATCTCAAATTGATCATCTTGGTTTCACCAGCAGTCTGAAACTCTTAAAAAGTTGTTCTAGGCATGAGGGGTGAGAGTGGATTCTTCAACAGCTTTAGGAGGCATGTTGTTACTTTTGTCAAAGAAATCACATTCTTGTGATGAAGTTCTTTTGAACAAATGTCCCACGAGAAATTTTTGCTGCCATGTTGAAAAAATAGTTTTGGTTTTAGGTGTTTGTGTATGGCCTAGAAAAAACTTATGTCACTTGTGTATTTATGTGGCTTGTTTCATCTGTCTAGAGAAACCGTGTGTGCTTGGGTAAAAGGAATGGAGACTTAAATCTTAGTAAAATATGCAAGAATTTGGAAATATTTTGTGCCCAGTTTAGTCAGTGTTTTTGTAAAAGTGAATTAGTTCATGCAAAACTGATAAAACATCGTTAGTCTTATTTGGAAATAGTTGAGGAAATACATTGGGATGAACCAAATTTGGATTTCCACAGATTTCTTTGAAGTGAGCCTAAACACTGCACTGCTTAAGTTTCACCTCATTTTTAATCTCTGGCTGAGCCGTGAGTGTAGGACAACTGTTACTCCTCATGTTTATCCTAATAAAGTAAGCATGGCTCTGAAAAGGATTGAATGCTGTCTTATGCTGGTTTGCACTATGTAATGGTTAGCACTCTCTCTGATATCACTTTGCTGTTTAATCCTCTCCTAAACAATTTCCATACTCAGGACAGTCCCCAGCTCATTCCAGGGACCATCCAATAAACAAAGACAAACATTCTGGTTTAGAGGAGCCAGGGAGAGGAGAAGTGTAGCTGTGTGTACGGAGGCGTTGCCTTTTGTTCCCTGCTGGAATCACGTTTCTCCTTTGCCTAGATGTGGTTTGTGTTGTCTGTCAGTACTGTTTTGTAAAGTCCTTCTGCAGGAGCCATTCTGACACACTCTGTGCTGGAGCCATGACCTGACCCAGTGTGTCTGCACTGCTACCCTGGGGTACCTCAGCAGATGCTTCTGTCTGGTGCCTTCTGGGGCAGAGCTAGGAAAGCTGGCAGTGGTAGGGAGGGGAGAGAGCAGCAGCAGGAATGCTCAGAAGCAGTTCCTGGCACTGCTCTGCTGTCCAGCCTCCTGCTCAGGTAGGAGATATCCAAACCTTCCACTTGTGGTACTCCAGAGCCTTCACCAGTAGATTTTAACTCTGGTACCTGTGCCCACTCTTTTCTAAGTGTGATATCTGCAGAGTGCTTAACTAGGATGACTTGGACCTGAAAGAAGAAACTGAAAACATATCAAGTGAATCACTCCTCCTTTGAGATCAGTTTCTGAACTTTGGGAAATAATTTTCTGTATAGTAATTTTGTCTTTTGTCCTACCCCCTTTATTAGTGGGACAAAAAAAAGGATGGGAAGTAGAGTGGAGTATCAGCTTGGAATAAAAAGTCAACCCCTCCCCAAAAGTATTTATTTACAAAAATGTTCAGAGTGTTTTTCACCCTTATTTCATTCAAAAACGAAGGTAGTGGTCAAGATCTGAGCAAACCTAAAGGTGAATTGATTAAAAAATAATCTAAGATAGCCCATCACTTTGACAGTTATCCGTGGCTGTTCAGCTTCTTCCAGGCAGCCTTCTCTCCCCACCGCAGTGTGTTTTCTCAGTGTTTATTTTTCTAACTTCCGTAGAAAAATGTAATGCTTATCATAGCAAGAACCAAATTCTGTTCTCTTACTAGAGAGCAAGTGGCTGCAGCCAAAGAAAGCTTTTCTTAAATATTTTTGTTAGAAGAGAAGAGGAATTAGCTGGCAGCTAGCATTAAATTTTGTTCTCATATTTTCCAGTCTAAAGTAACTGGCAACAATTCCTCTTGCTCTCTATCATCTGTTTGCTGGGCTTAATGACTATATAAGGTAACATGGCCTGTGAGTTTACCAGTCTCATATTTCTGAGTAATGCATAAAGTTTTTGATCTTTCAAGAGTTCTTACTGCACCTTGTAAAACTTTCTATATACTGTATTGTGTTCTTGTTATTGTGAAGGAGGTGCTAGAAGTTTGATCAGCTTATAAAATAAGTCTAGTATGTAGGACATTTCAAGAGAGGGAAATAGGTGCATTCTAATGTTTGAAGTAGCCTTTTAAGTCTCTGAGTGTCAGTGCTAGAGAGAAGGTAGCACTGGATTAACAGTCAGGATTTGTGAGGTTCTTTGCATGTTTCTCACTGTATTAACAATAGGTATACTTACCAGATAGTAGGTTCTCAGAGTTCTAGTTATTGTTTTACTTTTAGCACAAATCAGTGCATAGTTATTTTGATTTGTGGGTCAGTTAGAGAAGTTTATGTGTCTTATAGTTGTACTATAAATGGGTAATTTTCAAAAGCTTGTTCAGTGGCACACTCAGAATTGAGGGTGTGTCCTAACCCAACCATTTTCTCTTAATAAAAGCCAAGACCCTCCCAATAAGACAAACACATAAAAAATACTATTGTTCTAAAAAGAACAATGGCTGGAAAACAGCATATTTTCCAGGAAAAACGGGCAGCTCTTCCAAAGCTCTCATTTTCAGATTCACAGTTTTGCCTTCCACTTGCTGACTTGAGTACTACTCTCCTACTCACCTTACAGATTGGTTCTGTTCTGTAGTTTTGATTTATTTTTATATAGGTTTAATTTCATTTAATATTTTCTGCCTTTGGAAAACTGACTAAATAGGACTTTCAAAATTTTAAGTGCTGATGAATAGACTCAAAAAAGAGTGCTTGCAGCCATAATGAGTCTCAGTGAAATGGCTAGAAATAAACAAAGTGGTACTATAGAATGCAGAGAATGCCTCTAGAACATATGGGACTGTCAGGTTTGTGGAACACTTGGATAAATGCTGATGCACAGCTACTGTTAGCATAATATTTGTTAAGAATTAGTCTTGTTACTTATGAAGTGAATGATTTGCACTGTTACTCAGCATGCTTAAAATTTGCTATAACTTACATTTTTCTTCAGTAATTTTAGATTTTGGTAGTTTATGGGATGCTTTAATGGCCATCACAGTTGATGTTTCCACATTTCTTCTTTTCTTCCTGTGCCCTCCCATTCAATGTTGTTGTCTCTCTTAGACCAGTGTTGAAACTTCTGCTGCTGGAGGAAGCTGGCTAAGGGATGTGAGCTGGCAGGACATTAAACACTGTAAGAAGTCCCCAGTTTCCTGTCCAGATATATTTTAGTTGCCTGTGCTGGCTCACTAAAGTCAGGAGAGTGTCAAGACTGGTGTGAGGGTGTGAACCAAATGAAGACTGGTAGAAGGGTAGGAAGGAGTAGAGAAGGTGGAGAGAATTGGCTTGAGTGCAGCTGTGAGTAGCTGACACTATGGAGAACAGCAGGTACCCTGGATTTGTGCAGGTCAACTGTGATCCTTCTTCCAGTCCCTTCAACTCACTGGGTCTTCTACCCCCTCAAGTACACATATTACCTCTCCAGCAGTTGTCTTACTTAAATCTTCAGAGAGTTAAAACTCAAAAACTTTTAAATGTAATTTCTGTGCAGAGATATGCCCTGTTTCCTGTAGCACCCAGTGGGAATATCTACAGCACCTACTCTCTGTAGTACTGGTTGAGAAGTCGAATTTATTATGTATTTCCTGGGAGATACACTGGATAATGTTACATATTAAATTATTACCACAAAGCCAGCACTTCAATACTGTAGGTGGTGTTGGGCTTTGCTTTACTAACAAACAGACTGTACCATGTCTCTGTCTGGCCATTCACAAGTAAAGTTGAGAGCATGTTAGTTCTCTCCTTGTAATACATTCCTGAAAAGAATCACACCTTATGCCATGGAATTCTATCCTCGTGGCCTGTAGTAGAGCTTAAGTTTTCCTACAAAAGTCTTACACTTCCGTAACTCGTTTAGCAGGAAGTTGTTAATCAGCATTTTAAAATACTCTGTGGCTTCTCTTTTGAGAATTAATATTGTTTATGGCAGCCAAATCAAGCCACAAGGTTGGCAGTGCTTAGAGGCTGCTTTTTTGTACTTCTGTGAACTTTACTTATGACCCTGTGTGTTCTACGTTCCAGTACATCTTTTTCCCTCTGTAAAAGTTTCTATGGCCTTGAGAGCACCAATGTGTACAGAGATGCTCATTATTTTTTTTAGCCTGTCTTGTCTTATTGGTTGAAAGGGTTTATTTTTAAATTTTAATTTTTAACATCTTCCACTGGATGCGTTACATTAGTTGTCAGTACAGAGCTTTGATATGATGTGAATTTATTAGTTTTCAGGGAAAAAACAAAGTTTGTTTTCACTTCTCTGAGCAAAGGAAGAATTGGAAGAGATTTGAGTAGCAAGACACACAGACTACTTTATTGGAAAAAGTGTAACTGTTGTCTGGAATCCTGCCTTCATCCAGTGAACTGGTTGGTAGAGTCTGCAAGGCACATCACCTCTCACTTGCAGTGTGTTGTGGAAAGACACCATCGTTTCTGGCTTCTGGCAGAATTTCATTTAGTGACAAATCCTGTATGCAGTTTTTCCAGGGTTCTGGAAAATTCTTCCGTTAGTTCTGCTGCAGAGAACCAGCTGGCACTCCCTGAATTTAGCTAAACTAAGAGAATTATGCATTGCTTAAAGTAGTGACAGAGGTGGAAATTATATTGTTAAGCTCTTTTTTAAATAAGGAAAGATTTTAGATTTGGTGCTTCATAAAAGATTCATCAACTGGCAGTCCTTTGCCTTCTCCCTTTTTCTCCATAGGGCTCTTCAGTTAGTTATGATGGCAACATTGCTGTAGCTCCTGTCAGAGCCTCGCCTTCAGGGGTCTTGTTTTTCTCCAGCAAGTCATGGCAGTGCCCAAAATACAGAATGAAACCCCCTTGTTATTTGGCTGGACTGTGGCTGGGGGGCTCCCTCCTGCCTGTGAAGAAATTCTTTGCCTCCTTTCTTCTCACTGTGTGTGTGTCTGCTGTCAGTGTTATTTCTATACTTTTGTGGGTATAAGGATTGTTTTTCCTTGAGTTCCCTTTTGGAAAGCTTTTCTTAAGTTGCAAATAGTGTATCTGTTGTTGGTTTGATTATGTTTGGAAACCAAGTGCAGACTTGAAACAACTTTATTGAAAGGAAGGTTGTGAGGGCAAAGAAAGGTGTGAGGGCAGGGGGAGATAGAACATTAAAGAAACGTAAGAGGAGAAGAAAACAAAACAAAACCCTAAGAACCAAAAACAAAATACAAAAATTTCTACCTAATACATGTAAGTGTAAGATGAGAGTGAGTGTTACTCCTGGGTGCTTTTGGTAGAACTGGAAACTAAGCTCTGTGGTGGGAAAATGCAACAAACTTTATCTGCAAGGAGAACTTAACTTCAGAGCCCGAACAGTGAAAGCTTGGTCATGCCAGGAGCTTGAAGGCTCATATTCCTTCTAAAACATTTAATAGCTTAAGATTTATTTGCAAAGCTTGTGTAATAATCCTGTAAAAGTGCTTAGCCATGGTAATGTTTTTTAATTTCTGAGCTTCAGGTTCAAATGGAAGGGAGTTTGTCTTCACCATTTCTGAAATAGATCTTTGTCTTTATTCCTGTACATTAAGTGGATGAAGAGACTTTCTGATGTTATATGTACTAATTGTCTTTCTTGTCTAAATGACCACTCTAAGTAGCACAGACCTCGGGTTTTTTGTGTAATTGTTTTTCCATGCTTCACACTGCAGGGACTGATGATGGAATGAATGACTAGGCTTGTTTTTTAGCAGAGGTGTGTAATAACCAAAATATCAACAGTGAGGTTGTACCATAGGCCCTGTTTGTGCTTCATGTGCTGTGTTGCAACCCTTTGAAATGCTTCTTAGTCGCATCAATGGAAAGTGTTACTTCTCACTGGCATCTTTTTGCTTGTTTTGGGTTTTCTTTTGGGATATGGCAGTTATTACAGAAACAGCTGTGATAAATATTTCAATCCAGCGCAGGAGATGTTTCTCAATGTAGAATTTCAACATCCATTGTGTTGCTCAATGCATTTATCCAGTGAAGCCTGTTTAGGAGACAGCACAGGACTTGCTGTGTCAATTGCTGTGTGCAGTACACTGATCAAAATGTGAAAAATGAAAATGCAAATATTTTCTCATTTGCTGTTTCATCTGAAAGTATCATTATGAAAAACTTAAATACAGGATGCAGGTATGAACACCTCAGGATAGAGACCACTTTTGGAAGGTATTTATGGTGTTCATTTGCTTCTATTTTGCCTATGAATAAAGAAAAAATAAATAATATAATAGACTGGGTTCTTTGTCTTAAAACATTATAAAATTACTTCTTCTAGAAGCTTGGCAGGCTGCATAGATTTTTAAAGTGTCTCATAATGTACAGTCAAAACTTGTGATTAGAGCAAGAGAATTAGTCTGAATACTCAGATTGTGGTTATTCTTATCAGTTGCTACCAAGCTGCTTGTTTGCTGTATTACTTAAACATTTGTGGGTTTGCATGATTGAGGAAGTAGTATAAAACTGAAATTATTCACACTAAGTTGGACTTTTCATCCTGGTTCAATGATTTATTTCTTAACTTTTTCTTTTCATATTTAAAGTGAGGAGGAGATTTGAAAACACATACTAATAATTTGCATAATTAATTTTCAAAGAAGAATGTACTGAAATTATCTTAGTTTTCCTAAATGTAAGTGTTCTGTGTTCTAGTTAATAGTTTGTTTTTTTAGAAACTGAACTGTACAACTTGCATACATAAACTGAAAGCTTACATACATTACAATGTAAAAGAACCCATTTTATAACAAATTATTTTCTACAAGGGGTTTTTTACATTCGGAAATTAAAAACCTCATAGCTTTAAATGAATAATCATCTAGAAAAAGAAATACAGCACCTCAAAAAAATTTGGAAAGACTGTTCAGTATGGGTTATAGCTAAGAACTTTTTTCTAAAAGGTGTTACTGCCATTTAGCCTTGCTAGTATTACATAAATAGATGAGCATTATTTTCTCACTAAAATAATCCTGCTAGTACTCTAATAGGAAGTGGGCAAAACTAGTTGTGAATGAGGTACTTGAAAAAAAATGTTGAATACAAAGTGGTCCTGCAGCCAGTCACAGTTTTGTGCTTTCACCTAAAGAAGGAATCATTCAAGAAAGTCAGCAATCTTCTGCAGAACTACTGAAGAATTTTTCACTCTCAATTCTTATAGTCTGGTTTCATGCATAGTTAGTGTATATGATCAGGTAGATGGCTTAGTCAGAATTTAGTTTTTCTCACATTGCGTAACTCTCTGTAGAGAGGGGACATCTGAAACAAGATCTCTGACTTTCCAGAGAAATTACTGGGTGGAATTATTCCATAATAGGGAAAGATGGAAAATTCCTGCCACAAGGAAGATGGATGACTCCTACCCCACTGCAGATTTGCAGCTGTGGAACAGATATGGGGCCAGAGTGGCAGAGGAGGGCCTGGGAGCATCCAAGCCAGCAGAGCCTGAACTGTGCTGAAGCACCAGGAGGAAGGGGGAAGTGGTCACTACTGAGACTCCTGGCCCCATGTGCCATCCTGACATGTTTTCTCACTAGATTTGTGCTTGCCTGGATCTCAGATTCAGCATGTTATCAACTGGTAAAGCTTTTCTGGCCCCCAGACTATTACCCACTGCTGTTCTTCCTTATGGGGATCAACACCACTGCCAGGGGAGATCTGGAAAGCATGAAACATGGCTCCAGCATGGCTCTGGAGGCAGTTCAGGGGCACAGGGGCTCAAGTGGTGATCTCGGTCCTGCTGGTAAGGTTGAAGAGACAAAAAAGTGATTGGGAGTAGCCAGGAGGGAGTCATGAACAGTAAATCATGGTTAACCAAGCCAATAACCCTCTGTGATCAGAAGGCTGGCTCAGTGGATGAGGGAAGTGCTATGGATACAGCTGATCTTGACTTGACTAAAGCTTTTGGCACTGTCTTCTACAACATCCTCATAGGTAAACTGCTAAATCCAGCTTGGTTGAAGAGTTGCTAAGCCCTTCAGACGCAGTGAGTTGTGGTCAGCAACATGATGTTCAGCTGGAGGGCCGTCAGTAGAGGTTTACCCTGGGGTAAAAACAAATTCACGGCTGTCCTGGATGGTGGGGCAGAGTGTACTCTCAGCAAGCAAGTTTGCTTGCTTAAAACTGGAAGGAGTGCTTGCTACCCCTGATAGTTGTACTGCTATTTAGAGGGACCATGACAAGCTGGAAATGTGCCAACAGGAACCTGATGAAGATAAACAAACAGAAATGTAAAGTCTTGTGCCTAGAAAGGAGTAATCCTGTCTCCCAGGACAGGCTGGGGGGCGGGGCTGGTCAGAAAGCAGCTTTGCTGAAAAAGATACAGGCTGTTCGCTCGGCCAGGAAGGGGAAGAGAAGTCAGAAATGTGCACTCATGGCAAAGAAGGCCAACGTCATCCTGGGCTGTGTTAGGAGAAGCGTTGCCAGCTGGTTGAGGGAGATTTTTCCTTTCTCCACAGCACTGGTGAGGCATATCTGGAGTGTAGTGTGGGGTACCCCAGTACAACAGAGACAGGGACATACTGAAATAAGTCCATTGAAGGGCCACAAAAGTAATGAAGGTACTGGCCATCTCTCATGACATGATGCTCCAGTCCCTTAATCATCTTCATGATGCCCAGGGTAGCCTGAGCCCTGTTTGTGCCAAGAGCATGGTGCGAGCTCATGGAGATTCTTGCAGCGCATCCCCTGATATGTCTTGCCTTTTGTTCTGGAATATCTGGTTATTACATCTCACTTTTTTCATTGAAAGGGTAACGATTTTCTCTTTTCCTGCTTAACTGTTTGTTACAGGTAAGCCTTGCCTGTTTCATAGGCAAGGTTGTTGAAATATTTTACACCATTACAAAAATATATTATGTAACAATGCTCCTTATATGAGTAAATCTATTATGTGTTATCTTTACTGGAAGTATTCACAAAGGAAATCACTAATTAAGCTATTAATAGATTCTTTGTAATAGAATGGTATGTGCTATTTTTAAAAAAGAACGTGAAGGTAGGGTGATGATTCTCATCTGTTTGTGAAAATAGACACAAACATTTATTCTTGTAGAGATTTGTTGTTTTGTTTTAGCATTTAGCTGAACCATCACAATTAGGTTCTTAACTGAGGGATATCAAAATCATTTTCTCATGTTATACTGAGATTGGGTGAGTTGGGTTTAGAAACATGGTGGTAACTGGGTGGGTTTGGATTTGTTTGTTGCTTAAATATTCTGTTAACTTCTGTGAAGTTAATATAAATCATTCAATGAAGAGAGAACTAAGGGAACTCAGGTCTGTTGGTTTTGTTATCTAGAATTATCTAAAATTGGAATATTATAAGATCAAAAAGGATGTTTTACATTAGTTTTTGATGCCAGAAATCCTGCAACAGAATAGATGCCTTTATATGGCATAATATTCTGCAAAGATTTTCAGTGAAGAAAGTATGCATGATCTAGCAATGAGCTGTCCCTTTTGATTATTGCTGAGGATTTTTCTCACTTTGGTACTTGATCCTATTGATCCCTTTCTTCTTTATCAGTGATAGGATGAACTTGTGCCTGTTGTGGTCGCAAGCTGTTATCACATCTTTCTGCCACGTTCTGAATCCAAATTCTTCATTCTTTCTGTTGGTTATATCTTCTAGATCTCTAATTTTCCTGGTCTCATGTGGAATTCTTTGTCAGTTTATTGTAATTTGCAAATTCATGTTAAGGATTATCTATAACAGGTCTGTGGTGATTCCAGAAATATTTCTTCAGAAAATAGGACCACATTTCATTATTCTATATGGGTTGTACAGAGTAAATCCTACGTATTTGTGTATATTGAGGGGTGTGCATTTATATGAATGGTAGAAGAGTGGATAAGAGAATGGTGAAACTTTTTATAACTTTAAAAATCTGTCTAAAAATTCTTAAAAATGGAAGAGGGTTGTTTTCTTTGTTTAAGGAAATCCTGGAAACTGGTTAATTCTCCACTCACTGATCAGAATCCATAACAAGCATGCTTATTTCTTCAGTGTTACAAATTCTAAGCTGCTTTTCTTTTTTTTTTTTTTTCTGTCCTTTTCCCCCACCTCTTCCCTCTTTCCTCTGTAATTCACAGCTTTTGGAAATTAACTGGACTGGACTGACCAATCTTCTGGATGTTCCAGGACTGAAGTGAGTATACCTAAAACAATGTTTGCTATATCTGCACCCCAGCAAAGCCCAGAAAATCTCAACACCATCAATTGAATAGTTTCGAGGTTAGATGAATCTGAGCAGTTCTCTCTTAATGTGGAATTACATGAAATTGCTCAATTTGCAAAAGGCTAGTGATTTCACCATAAGTCAGAGTATGCCAAAAGTATATCTATTAGGTCTTGATATAAATAAGTGAGTTTAGTGTTCTCTAGTGTTTCTTTCCAAATTTGCATAATCTTGGGAATTCCCTATCTGCCCTCTCCTAGCAGAAAGACACAGAGGTTTCTTTTCATGCCAGTGGGTTCATGCCATCTTGGTTCTTGGCTTTGTATGCCAATCCATCCCTTTTTACTTGTGTAAAGGTAGTTAGAAATACCTTAAGACTAGTAAAATTAATTAAAATTAAATTAAGTTTCTCATATCTTCAAGTGCTTACTTTTAAAGCTTTCCATTTATTATGTGAAGTTGAGTAGCAAATTCAAGGCTTTTCCTAATACCACATGATAAAATCCCAAATTACAAAGCATCAATAGAGGTGCAAATCAAGCTGCTTTGACTCATCACAAACCTTATAAAGTTAAATCCATGAATATATTCATATTTGTCAGGTTTTAATAGTTACCCTGGGGCTTTTTAATATGGAGACAATAGCAAAGGAAATAATGGTAGATTGGATGCACACTTGGATTTTGTGACTACCCTTTTTATTAGATCCCATACTCTCAAGAGCTGGCCGACTCCAGAATTATTTTTTATTGTTTCGAAACAGGAATTTGGATTTAGGTATTAAATTAATCCCTTAGTAATCAATTGCATGACTGATGTGGGTTTTGCTTTCCTTAGACATGTGAAGCCATTGCATGGAATCCCAGCTGAACAGTTTGAAATTAGAACTTGTTTTAAGTAGGTTAATGGCTGCAAGAATTACTCATGTTTCAAGCCTGCTTAAGACTGTCTCTGAGGAAAGGGGTTTTCTTGATGAGTGAGAGAAAATGGCTTCCAAAATACAGCTCCTGAGCAATAACTCACTCTTTTGATATAACATGACTAAATTCACATTTAGTACTTAACTTTACTAGGCTCCTGAGATTCACATCCACTACACACTTGCCTGACTGCAGACACAAAACCTGGGATGTAAACAAAGTCTCGCTAAATATCTCAAGTTTACGGTTTCCAGAGCAACCACACTTGGCCACATATGCACAAGCCAGTGCCATCTAGACGTGGTATAGTTTCTATAGTAACTGCGGCTGAGGTGACTCATGCTCTGCCTTGCCAAGAGGATTCTTTAGTATCTGTTCTTCTTATCTGTATAGATAAGTTGTGTATTTCAGTCTGACAACGTGACATATTGTAGTTGTTATAAACAATGATGAACAAGAGATTGCTGCCACCACAGGTACCTTTTTAGTCCTACGGCTGTTGGCTGCCCACTAAGCTGCTTATTTGTACTGTTTGCAAATGTCCTCTGCTAATTGAATTTCAGCATTAGCTGCTGGAAGCTTCCCTGTCAGCTGTTGACAATTTTCATTACTTTTCCTTTATGACTCCGCAAGGAGAAGGGCACACAAGTAATTCATGTTCCATCATTAGTATAGCTTGTGGAAAAGTGGGATTAAAATCTCCGTGAGAGGAGGAGCCAGGCTGTGAGACTGCTCGGGTGCTTTCAGGAGGGGATGTGGATGATGGGAAGATGTTGGGGTTGCTTGAGAGATACTGTGAAAACACTCTGTGCAGGCAGAAATGTTCTGTCTCCGCAGTATGAATACAGACAGCACAGGAAAAATACACAGCTGATAAAAGTTGACAAAAATTAAGCAGAGCTAAGTAGAGAACAATACAAAAGAGTAGGCAGCCAACAGTTATTTTTCTGCAGTGAAACTGAGCTTTTGAACACAGTCTAATAACTATATGGAACTTTGCACACTTCTTTCTTTTTTTGAACTGAAAAATGAATTGTACGTAGAACTGTTGACTAAAGTTTTATGAGCTTAGGAAGCTGTTTTTTAATGATGCATCAGCATAAGGGTTTATATTAGGTTTATATCTGTTGCTTGCAGTGTTTTGTCTCTGGTTTCCATAGATCAGACGACGTACTTTAGATAACAAAAAATGCAAAAGATTGTAATTTTTGCCTTGTATTCATGAAAAATACTTTGCATCTGAGAGCACCCCAGCTGGCTAATACCAGATTAAATTTAAACAGCTTGATGGCATAGTGTTGTTTTAGAATTCATTTAATTCATTAGTTGGTTGCATGCTATCTTCAGTGCTCTTTTTTAGCTCCCTATATTTAGTTAGGTAGAAACTGCTACCTTCTAGGAGTTCAGTTTCTGTGTGTAAAACTTGGTGAAACTTCATTGATGCTGCCTCATTTTTCTCAGGAGTTTTAGTGAAATTCAAATAGGAATGTTGGGATAAAACGATGAGACTGACCTCTGGAATCAGAGTTGGGGTTTGGTTCTGGTATAGAGGATTGTGAGTCCTCCCCGTGCTTGGGCTGTGTCTCTCTTATTTAAGGAGATTTGCTGTAGCTCTATTTGAACATTAGTCAGTCTCTGAACCTCAGGCTAGTCTAGGGTAGGTTTATTTGTGCCTGTCATCACTTAAAGGATCTTAAGGAAATACTAGAGGAGAGCAAGGCAGCCTTCCTTTCAAGGCAGCTCTGGTGCCACTGCTCCTTTGCTTTCTGCCACCTAGGTCAGTTGGTTTTCTCCATTAGTCATCTGTTCTTAAGGGACTGAGCATAAAGGCAGAGCTTTTCTCTTCTTGCCAAGTGAGGACAGTAACAAAAGCAGGAACAAAAACCTTACCTGGTCTCTATACTAGAGTTTTGTCATTAGACTTGATTTTGAAAAGTGTGATGGTTGCTTTTTTAGTTATCATGACCTCAGCTTGGATTTGGTTTTTCTTTTCCTTTTAATGGTTGAGATGTTTATCTTCAATTTTTTGTCAGCTCTTAACAAAAGAATGTATTTTATTTTCTCATTTTATTGCCTCATTTAGAGAGTTTAGCATACATAAATTGAAAGCTAGATGTTTGGCAAAATGTAACTTTAAAGTTTGCTATGTTAAAGTGATGGCTAAGTGAAGCTACTCTTCAGATAACATGATTATCTTGTAGTATTTGTCTTAAGAATTACTGAAACTGGATTTCTAGGGGTCACATAGAATGGCAATCTCTGTAAATGTGGTTGGATAAGCTCTGCATGAAGAGAAAGGGAAGGAGGACTCTAGGGCAGATGTGAATTAACTCACAAAAGCAAAGAGGAAACTTTTTTCCTCTGAGCAATATCTTCACATTATCCACTGTTTCTTCTTTCTAACCAGAGGCCTGCACAGACCCGTCCAGTGGTTTTGATGCAGCCTTGAGCTCCTTCTGTTCCTGTTGTTCTGAGCACCACTAAAAAGTCAGCCACGTTCCATCATGTATTGTAGTTATCTGGATTTACAGTGGAAGTGGGCAGCCAAGGGGATGCAGGCTGGTCAGGTTCAAATCTCTGGAGTGAAAATCAATGTGCATTTTTAGTGGGCCAGATTGTATTTAATGGCTTCTTTCTGTTGCCCATCTCTAACATAATGTTAATTGCTCTCCACTACAGTTTCTTTCCAAATGAAACTGTAACACGTATTGCATTTCACTTCAGCTTTTGTGGTTTTATGTGCTAGTTTCTGAGTCAGAGCTATTCCCAACTTCAGATTCAGTCTTAGAAAAACTTCACAAGGTGCTCACACACAAGTGCTTCATCCAAAAAATGTTCGAAGTAATCAAACATTATCTGCATCTTGATTTCACAAAGACTAAAAAGGGAGTCATGGAATGTATTTAGGAGGAAAAATTGCAGCTCCACTAGCTTTGGTGGGAATGCACCTCTGCAGTTCAGAGTGTCTCAGGTGTTATTGTATTACCTCTCTGAACCTTTGTACATCCTTTTTAAATGTCCTTGGTGCTTGTGTTCTGAGTTCTGCCTGTGGCCTGTGTAGGCAATGTGTGTAACCAGAGCTGTTGGTGTGGCAATGGTTTGTTGTCAGTTCAGACTCAGCTGGGTGACCCTGTAGCTTAGGAGATGGTTCTCTTCTCTGTGTTTGTGGAGGGGTGTGGGGCTGGGTTTTATGTGATTCATTACCCGTGTGGTTGCACTGCCACTCCCTTTTCACCGAACAAAACCTGTTCTGCTTCCCTAGGCTACATTTTACTCAGCCATGAGCCTGTGTTCTCTGTGTCTGTGGTTTAAGTGATGGTTCTCCCAGCTCCAGAGGACAACTGGTTTCATAGCAATACAGGAATGGGTAGCCAAACTTCCAAGGACAGATAACTCATTATTGAAATACAGAAGCAAATAAGCAGTTACCATCTGCTTGGTTATATGCATTAGAGGCAAGAGAGCTTATGCAATAGCCTTTTACCCAGTCTGGTTTTAAAAGGAAGGAGTGAGGGGAAAATTTGTCTGTGGCAGGGAAATGGGAATTTAATACTCATCCCTGCGGTTTCTGCTGTTCAGTGTCAGCTGCCTCCACCTGGTGGTCGTTTGGGCAAGAATCCCTTATTTTACATTTAGAAACCAGATGTGTCTTCTTTTTCCCCAGAAAGGCAAATATTTTCTCCATTTAGGTTGTTAAGCAGCAGAAAGAATATTTTTTCTCAAGTAACTGAGAATTCTTTTCTCCAACAGTGGCTTATCGGATACAATAATATTGGATATAATATCCAACTACTTGGTCCTTCCAAACAGAATTACAGTGCCCCTTGTCAGTGAAGTGCAGATCGCTCAGTTGCGGTTTCCTATACCAAAGGTAAGCAGTTTCTGTTAACAGACATAACTGGGCTTTCAGTTTCTTCTGTAGGAACTGTTCAAGGCAATCTGTGGGAATTTCGAAATGCAGTTACTGCAGTGGTACAACTTGCTGTGAATTGAGTCACTGATAATAACTGATTTAATTCATAGACAATTTCTGTGAAGTGAATGTTTCAAAAGAACACCCAAAACTATTTATTTATTTATTTATTTATTTATTCTGTTTTGCTGAAGTCTTAAACACTCTAGTTAAACTATAGATTAAAAATAAAGTAGCATGTATTTTATGTTGTCATGGAAAATTACTATTAGTGTGCTTCATTAAACAGTTGTTGGTATTTTTTGCTGCTCACTTCCAGAAATGTGGTATTTCTTGATGTAACTGGTGTGTTTCTGATGGTTGATGACAGTTTTTTCTTTTCAGGAGTCTCTTGAGTGCTAGGTCTGTTGAGTGTGTGGATCATCACTGATACCTTCTGTTTACAGTATGTCCAAAATAAGTTTCGTGTTAAGGAAATGGCAATGGAAATTACAGAACAGCTGTTGTGTAAATTGTGATGACATGGAAGGTTTCAGATTACTGTACAAACTCATCTTTTCCTTTTTCAGGGTGTTCTACGGATACATTTTATTGAAGCTCAGGACCTGGAGGGGAAAGACACTTACCTAAAAGGGATTGTCAAAGGAAAGTCAGATCCTTATGGAATCATCCGTGTGGGCAACCAAATTTTCCAAAGCAAGGTCATCAAAGAAAATCTCAATCCAAAATGGAATGAAGTTTATGAGGTATAACCAACCAAACCACCTTGTATGTTCTTCTTTACAGAAGAAACAAAAGAAGAAATATCCTCTTTCTTTTGTTAAAGAGGTTATTCTGGGGGTGTCCTTAAGGAGCTTCTTCATGTCTCCCTCTAGAAGCCCAAAGTTCTGTAACAAAACAGAAATTCTCCCTTGGTTTATATACTTTTTTTTTTTTTGGTCTAGACTGGGCATTAGTAATACTGTACAAGTAGTTTGGACTTTTAGAGCCTACATTGACACATTTTATCTGAAAAGCTCTTAAAATTGCTCCACTCACTAAATTGCATTTTTATAAAGCATTTGCTTACTGATGTATTTGATTATACAAAGGTAATGCAGCTCAGTGTTTTACTGCTATGCCATTTTACCAAGCTGGTCAGTTTTGCTGATAATGCCTTCTCGCTGAACTTGCAGGCCTTAGTGTATGAACATCCTGGACAGGAGCTGGAGATTGAGCTCTTTGATGAAGATCCAGATAAAGATGACTTCCTGGGAAGGTAAATGTTATGGAGAATATGTTTGAAGGTACTGGAAAGAGATGAAATATTGTAATTTTTTTCAGTTATTATTTTTATTTTATTGCAGTTGCTCTGCTGTCGAATTGTATTTATAAATCAATTATCTGTGTAGTAAGTAATTCCCTAACTACTTCATGTATGTAAATACATTTATATGCAAATGTGCTTGGGTGTATATATATATATAAATATATTTACATGTTTTTTTTAAAACACCAGATGAGTATTGTGGGTACCCAGAATTGTGCCCTAGCTTCTTTAATGTTTGTGAGCTGGCACTGTCTTAATTCTTTCTTCAGGCAAAGTTAATATGGTTTTATAACTCTCTATCTTCTTCATCTTCATAGCTTCTAAATGACTGTCTCGAGTTCATTTTTCTCTTAGGAGCTGATCTTAACTATTTGATTAAAGAAGAAAATTTTCCTGTAATGTTTCACAAACATGACTCACTCTTTGACTCCATAGGCGTTTTCCCATAAACATGTCGGTGTTTTAGCCAGCCTCTTTCCCCAGTAATTTGTCATCTTTATTTCTTGCAGAGTTTTGGAACTTCCCATTGTTGCTTTCCATACAGAGTAGAGCTCCCTTACCTTTCCAGCTCCTTCTCTCTTAACAGGAGCAACCTGCAGTACCTACTTCTCAGTAAAACAAAGAAGTAGGTAGTACAAAGGCTGCTGCTTCTTTGCCCTTCCCTGATCTGACACTGAAGTGACAGTGGGAGGAAGTGACAGAATGTGTACATCAGTACTAATTAAATAAAAAGTCAGGCAAATGTTCATGCACTGGCATGCAGGTGTCTGCTCTGTTTAATTTTTAGGAGATTCATTCCTTGCTGCGTTTTTAGCTTGTGTGAGCTAGAACTCTCCCAGACACTGCCAAAGCATAATTTGGTCACAGCTCATATCCAGGTGCTATTTCCAGTGGGTAGTTTGGATGTGCTCTCTGCTTTGACAGCTGGGTCATACATATGTGAGTTATATTGTGCCAGTTGCCCTCGTAGCTACAAAAGGGGCTCCAGTGTAGGCATTTTTCTCTTTTCCTGCACTTATCTTTGCTCAGCCATTTCATTCCCTACTTCTTTTCTTAGGTGCTTCAAGAATAGGATTCTGCTCTTTTGATCTCAGGGCTACTCAGCAAGCACAGGGTGATGCTTGAGTTCTGTGCTAGGTCTTTTGTTTCTTAGCTAAAATACTACTTTTTTTTCTCCATTTCTCTAGTTTGATGATTGATTTAATTGAAGTTGAAAAGGAGCGTCTTCTAGATGAGGTAAGCAAGATCAGTAAGCTTTGAAAAAGAAAGGTTTTTTAAAGGCCCATATATCATACATGTAGTTGTTCTTGCATTATTTTTTCCTGGCCATAGTTCCTGCATGTGCAAGAATAACCTTAATGCTGTAGAAATAGATGACCTAATGATCAGTACAGTGGTTTAAGAGATATCTAAACTGGTGAAATCTGAAAAATAATTACATTCTTTGTCAGTCGTGGGGTTTTCAGTTTACCTCTATGCAAAAAATAGTAACTTAGATATTTGGGGAGGAGTTTTTTTTCTTAGAGATTGATGGGCAGAGTAATTTTTGTCCTATACGTGAGATTGTATAGGAGCATTGTGCAGGGTTTTTTTTCCAGAACTTTAAGAATTTTCTTGATGTTTCAAAGATGCTTTTATCACGTAACATAGAGGTTTCTCCAGGTGGTTTTATCATTCTCTGTTGTAATGCTTTATGAAAAATAACACATTTTCATGGATCAGATCATTTCAGGTTATGTGGACTTTGTGTCTGAGAAATTTTTAGTAGACTTTAGTGCTTCCTAAATGTCCTGAAGAACATTGTAATTGTGAACAATTGCAGTCATGTATTTCTTTGCCAGATTATTTTATATTACTTTGCTTAATTTTCAGTGGTTTACTTTGGATGAAGTATCCAAAGGAAAGTTGCATTTAAAACTGGAATGGCTCACATTGATGCCAACTGCTGACAATCTAGACAAGGTATTAAAGAAACACATTACTTTCATTCTAATCTTAATTGTTTTGGGGTGATTTTGTTGTGACTTTTTTTGTTTATTTGTTAAGTATTTAATCAGTTCTCCAACTGCTATGAATTTGGAGAAGCCTGTAACTTTATTCCAGACTGTCTGTCTCTAGAAATCTCAAACCAGTCATAAGTGCCAATGGTTTAAATGAGATTTTCAAATACTTTCGTGGTTCTCTTTTCTCTTAATGTTAGTGTTTGAGAATATCTGCTTACATTTTATTCGTCTGGGAGATAATGCTGATACTACAATCTGTGCAATCTAAACAAAATAAGTAGGAAATGAGGTGCAAATTTCCATGCAAATGGTTTTAAAATGTCTGTATGGGTCTTGAAAGCTTACTTTTTATGGTTCATGCTGTGAATTTGTGAATATTTGTACTTGGTTTCCAGAAAGGCTTACAGTGTTGTTTTGTTTTAGGTGCTAACAAGCATTAGAGCTGATAAAGACCAAGCTAATGATGGGCTTTCATCTGCATTGCTTATTCTGTATTTGGACTCAGCAAGAAATCTGCCTGTAAGTTATGTTCTCAGGGGTCACCCTTCTGTCTCAGAGTCTCTTGGGTACTCCCAGCATGTCTTGCTTGGTAGTGTGACACACTGCTTTACTAACACACATTCTGCCATCTTCTCTAGAATTCCTCTCCTTTCAAGACGTGTAATGGAAGGGCCACTTTTTTAGTAGCATAGTATTTAGCTATGTATTCAATAAAACATTACTCTTTAATCAGTGTGTTTTTTCTTTAAAGAATGCTCCTTTCCTGGACTTGAAAGGCTGCATGTTTTTATTACGTGATGTTTTCCATAAATGGTATGGGATTAGCATGAGGAATTTTAAGGAACTAACTGGGAAAAAACCCCACTTCCATGAGTTCAGGTAAACTTGCTTGCTTTGGCTTAGGGTGCTGCTGGAGGTTTGAAGGTCCTGGAGTCCTCATCATGAACTCAATACTGTGCAGTTGACGTTACAGTGCCAGAATATGAGATTTCTATCAGATTGTTTTTTGCAGGGTGGTTTATTTGCTTGTGCAAAACATAGAAATAAATCGTGTTCTCTCACTCTATGGGTTTATCCTAAGGGACTGTGAAATAACTTGTTTTGGAGTTTGTTTCAGGTTAGTAAAGTACTGTTCCTGGTTGTAATTGATAGCAGTAATAGAGTTAACCCTGATGTAAAGAGATATGGGAAACTTAACTGAGTTTTGCTGGTTTTCAGCACTGCTATTAGATGAGAGGTCCTGGAAGTGATGACTAAAATATTAATCAGAGTACACAGTTTTCAAGATTTGGATTTTTTTGGATTTTTTTTCCTGCATTTTGGAGATTTGTCTGCTGAAATTTAAGTTAAAATTAAGTTAAATCAGAGTGGTAACAAATGAAAACTTAGTAGCCCAAACAATTTACATGACTGAATAGCGATTTCTTGTCTGTTCCAGGGTGTATAGAGCAGAGTTTGGGAGCAGTATTTCTAGGGTATTTCAAAAGCTAAAAAGACTCATTTGTAATAGATCCTCCTTCCATAGATAATCCTTTAATAGATCCTCCTTACCTTTTTAACCTCACTGTATATTGAATTTCAGGCAAACTCTGTAACTTAGCAGAAAAAAACAGAATTATTAGANTGCAGGCCTTAGTGTATGAACATCCTGGACAGGAGCTGGAGATTGAGCTCTTTGATGAAGATCCAGATAAAGATGACTTCCTGGGAAGGTAAATGTTATGGAGAATATGTTTGTAGGTACTGGAAAGAGATGAAATATTGTAATTTTTTTCAGTTATTATTTTTATTTTATTGCAGTTGCTCTGCTGTCGAATTGTATTTATAAATCAATTATCTGTGTAGTAAGTAATTCCCTAACTACTTCATGTATGTAAATACATTTATATGCAAATGTGCTTGGGTGTATATATATATATAAAAATATTTACATGTTTTTTTTAAAACACCAGATGAGTATTGTGGGTACCCAGAATTGTGCCCTAGCTTCTTTAATGTTTGTGAGCTGGCACTGTCTTAATTCTTTCTTCAGGCAAAGTTAATATGGTTTTATAACTCTCTATCTTCTTCATCTTCATAGCTTCTAAATGACTGTCTCGAGTTCATTTTTCTCTTAGGAGCTGATCTTAACTATTTGATTAAAGAAAAAAATTTTCCTGTAATGTTTCACAAACATGACTCACTCTTTGACTCCATAGGCGTTTT
>VWZN01020886.1:207985-237613 GCA_013396955.1 Regulus satrapa | reverse complement strand
TATGGGATTAGCATGAGGAATTTTAAGGAACTAACTGGGAAAAAACCCCACTTCCATGAGTTCAGGTAAACTTGCTTGCTTTGGCTTAGGGTGCTGCTGGAGGTTTGAAGGTCCTGGAGTCCTCATCATGAACTCAATACTGTGCAGTTGACGTTACAGTGCCAGAATATGAGATTTCTATCAGATTGTTTTTTGCAGGGTGGTTTATTTGCTTGTGCAAAACATAGAAATAAATCGTGTTCTCTCACTCTATGGGTTTATCCTAAGGGACTGTGAAATAACTTGTTTTGGAGTTTGTTTCAGGTTAGTAAAGTACTGTTCCTGGTTGTAATTGATAGCAGTAATAGAGTTAACCCTGATGTAAAGAGATATGGGAAACTTAACTGAGTTTTGCTGGTTTTCAGCACTGCTATTAGATGAGAAGTCCTGGAAGTGATGACTAAAATATTAATCAGAGTACACAGTTTTCAAGATTTGGATTTTTTTGGATTTTTGTTTCCTGCATTTTGCAGATTTGTCTGCTGAAATTTAAGTTAAAATTAAGTTAAATCAGAGTGGTAACAAATGAAAACTTAGTAGCCCAAACAATTTACATGACTGAATAGCGATTTCTTGTCTGTTCCAGGGTGTATAGAGCAGAGTTTGGGAGCAGTATTTCTAGGGTATTTTAAAAGCTAAAAAGACTCATTTGTAATAGATCCTCCTTCCATAGATAATCCTTTAATAGATCCTCCTTACCTTTTTAACCTCACTGTATATTGAATTTCAGGCAAACTCTGTAACTTAGCAGAAAAAAACAGAATTATTAGAGTACGGAGTAAGCAGTAACAGAATAGAATAGAATTATGGTGTGCTTAGCATCAGTTTCAGAGTACTGCAACAGATAGAAAAAGTCTTTCTGCCATCTGTTTTATGTACTAGATTCAGTTAAATCAATTTATGTACCTTCTTGTTCAACTACTGAATTTTACTGAAACAGCTACAGATTTAATATTTTTTTGTAAAATACTAAATACTAGTAAATATTTGGTAAAATACTAAAGCCTCTTATTTAAAATAAATGGTATAAAGTTCTCTCATACATCAGTTCCAGTCTTTTCTATACACTCTGATTCTCTATGTTACATTCTCCAACAGATACTCTGAGGCTTTTTCATAAGTAAAATCTTTTGGTTTAAACAAGCATTCTCTAATACTGTCCCCCTCCTTTGGAAAGATTAGGTTGCAAGTCTTGAGTTCTGCCTATTTTTGCAGACAGTATTTTAATTGCAGTGCATTTAATTAGTGGATCTCTAAACTCTAGGGCACAGAAAGGGGGAGTCCTTTGTACAAAGCTGACCAGTTAGGAAATTTGGGAACAGCATCCTGTATTTTCTATTGCTGCATCTGATATTCTGTCTACAGCACAAGAATTGCCTGGGTGGGTTGAGAATGATAGTCCTAATGTGGGACCTGTTTAATCCTCTTACTTTTTTCTTCCTCTACCAGCCGAGAAAAGCAGTTGCAACAAATGGCTCAATATTTAACTTCAAGTCATTTTCTTTCCAGTGCTGTAAAGAATATAATAGAAAGTAACATGGAACAATTGCAAATTCCATGTACAAATTTACCGCAGTAGAATAATAAGATACTGTGTTAAATCAAATTTTCCAAAATTTGAGACCAAAAGGCCTCACAGTTATGTCAAATAGGGGGGGAAATAACCATGGGAGGATTTTTTTATGCAGTAAACTTGAAAAGGTTCCTCTATATTCTAGAAAGACAATGTCATGGAGCTTCTATAAGAACTGCAGTTAATTGTAATACATAGAGCTTTTTTTATGGCCATAGGATTCTAATATGGAGCAACATTTAGAAGACTAAAAATGAAATTTTCCAGTTTCTCATGTTTTGCTCAATTTCACTGGTAGGGGTTGTGTAGAGCTATAGCAAATAAATATCTTGGATTGCTTGTATTTATGGTGAAGAGAGAATTCAAAGAGAATGAAGGGTTAAAATTACACTGACTCTTATTAATTAATAGTTTAAAGACTTGTACACAACTTTAACATTACAGTGAAATGTTTTCTACATAAATAATTACTTATATTACCTTGAAAATTGCCTTAAGTGAATGCTAATCCCTGGTACATTTTTAGATCATGCCTTCAGCCTCGTTTTGTTCAAGTTACAGCACTGAGTTACCCCAAGACAGGCCTTTCTTTTGCACAGGTGCATCATAGTTGTGAGTTTCTGGCACACTGGGATGATTTATCTGGAAAAGAAACAGAAATGGTGTAGAAGGCTGGTCTCTAAGTTAGTAAACATTAGTTTGATCTGGAATATAAATCTGAACTACAAGAGTGAGCCTGGAAAGTGGGTTAATATATTTGAATAATTAATAAAAAATAAAATTCAAGAAGCATTCCACCTTGCTGTGCTACAGAAAGTCATTTAATGGATGAAACTATTTGTAATGACAGTTATTTATTTTTTGTTACCTGCTGTTTTCTCTGGAATCCTTTGACTATTTTCCTTAACTTTTCTGTGTAGTAAAGCTGCTTATGCATTCATTCTGCCACAACCCCATCACTCTGCTTTCTCCTTCCATTTCCATCTTCCTAAGAGTATCTACGAGGGAAACTTTGGGTGTGGATACTTAAAAGAGAGGAGAGCATCGGGACTAGTCTTTTGTGAAAACACTACCTCACTCTATAGAGCACTATTTGTGAGTTCTCTGGTATTGTTTGTATTGTACCTTTTCTCTGCCAGAGTGTGGATTAGTGCTACTAAAGCCACTCACTCTAGTGGAATGAGAGCATGCAATTTGTTTTCCTGCATGGTTTCAACAAGTGTGCATTGTTTTTGTGCTATTTTTATTGCATTTTAAAAGGTTACTTAAATTTCATTGATCAGCATATCATTGGGTAAGTAATTAACCTTTTATGATAAAAACCCAATATAAGTTTGTTGTAAAAGCTCTTTGCGTTTAACTTAAATTGCTGATTCATTGAGAAATAAAATGCATACTTTACTAGCACACTGTGTGCTGGTTAATTGTTGGCTTTTATTGCAAAAAAATTAAAATAATAAACATTGCTACCGGCATCCCCTTAGTTTCTTTAAAAGGTGACACACTCAATGTTTGTAAGAACTTGCAACCTCTCCACACTGGTTCAAGTTGCTTTAAAAATGGGTGCAGTTCTTTGTGCTTCCTAAACTATAAATTCCCTTGTAAATTCTATCTCACTCCATGATGCTCCTTGTTTTGCAAATTCCCAAGCTCCTTTTCTTTTTTTTCAAATTAGTCTGTAGTTGGGAAAATTCAGGGTAGGGTAAACCACCAGATAATATTTTTTGCTTGAATTTAATGTTACAAAATTATTAAAAATGGATGAGCCTCTGAGTATCTTGCACTTCAATCTACTTCCAGATTTGTGATAGGATAGATAATAGTAAATAGAATATCTTTCTATTTAAAGATACTTGGTACCTTCAAAAAGACTGAGAATCTGTTCAGAATAAGAATTGTTTTGCCAGAGAGAGGTGGGTTTGTCTTTGGAGACTATGCAGAATAATTTTTTACTGGCTGGCTACAGCATAATCCTTGATTTTAAAACCCCTTTCCAAAGCCCAGCAAAACTCTCTCTGTTAGTTTCTGTGTATAGGTTAATTTTAACGTATCTAAAAAGTTATAACCATTCTAAAATCCTGTTAAGATTAATGAATGAGAAAGGCAATTTATAACTTCTGGTTCCATCATATTGGTGTTAAAACTGCTGAAGAGTTGCTGTTTCTTTTAGTTGTACAAGTACCAGATACGTCTTTAAAGTAATTATTACTAAAAAAGAAAATCAAAATGATGGATTAAGGGTGTAGCACTGGTGGTTTTTTTGGATCTTAGGGTCTTTGCATTAGAACTGGTTGTCTCTATAGAACAACATCTATTTAGAAACTGGACAAAACTTTCCAAACCCTGAATGGATTTCTGAGTCAGAGCAGCCGTTTGAAGGCCGCTGGGTCTGGATTCCCTTGTGCAGCAGTGGGAGCTGCCTGGCCCTGCAGTACCCTGGATGGGGATCTCGCTGCAGGCAAGAGGAGGAGGAGCTGTGGCTGGAGGCCAGGAGAGAGGAGAGGTTTGTCTGTAGCAGCCCAGGGATAAAACAACTTCAGCAGCCCTAGAACTGCACTTGTTCCCAGGCCATCCTTAAACAGGGGCTGCCACACCAACATTCACTCGCTGCAGGCAAGTCTCTAACTAGGGTCTTGCTTACTGGGGAAGTGTTAAAAGGGGAGCTCACGTCCTGTGGGGAGAGGAAAATCACCCAGTGCTCTCCGTTCCTCTCTAGATAGCTTGACTGCTGTAAATCTAGATTTGTGACACCAAGACATTTACCCATCTAAATCTGATTTAGTTAAAGTTAAGGTGTAAGAATATTGTTTAATTTTTTAAAGTAACACTAGTTTTACGATGATCGATAGTTCATAGCANATCTGATTTAGTTAAAGTTAAGGTCTAAGAATATTGTTTGTTTAATTTTTAAAGGTAACACTAGTTTTACGATGATCGATAGTTCATAGCAGTTTTGGTGTCTCTATAATATATAAATTATCCATATTTAAAATTAGCACTTACAGGTAGTGACTGTCTTCTGGTGAAGGAGGCACTCAGAGATACCCCAAGCAACACTTAGTGAGTCAGAAGAAGTAATGAGCATATTGAAAGCACATTGAATCAGGAGCTGGCTGAATAAACCAGTTTGTTAGTTGTATAATCTATGGATTTGTTATTAGGATTTTCTGCAAGTGTCACTGGCTGTTAAAGAATTCCATGTGTCGTTATCAGTATATTTCTTGGATAACCCATCCTCTTTTCCTGTAACTGCAGAGACACTCAGAAGCATACCAAGACTATTTTGTCACCCAAAGCAAGATCTTCCCTTTTTATATTGGACACCCCTTTTTCTCCTCTGAGTCTACTCCTTCCCAGCCTTTCAGCCACCATCTTCATGGACATGCAGCTTCTTCCCTTGAAACCTGAAGCCTGGCTTAAACATATTTGTCCCAGCTGATGTCCCCCTTATGATTCCAGAGGAACTGAGATATCCAGGAGTCAGTGGTTCAGATATCCAGGAGGGTTCAAATGTCCACTGGATTCAATATCCAGGAGTCAGTGGTTGCCTGCCCTTATGTATGATCACATAAGTTTGCTTTTGACTTCTAAAAATTTTGAAATAATAATATAGGAGGGGAGAGATTTGTATTGAATATGCAGGTGCAGATGGGAAGGAAAAAACGTCCAGTAAGTTGAATGGCAGTTTAGGATTCAAAATTATCTTGATGAGTTGTAGATGCCACCTGACAAAATCAGGTACTTCCCTATTGCATTTATAAGGATGCAGTACAGTCATTGCATCCTTTTCAATGCGGGATGGAAATAGAAAGAAAGCGATTTGAAAGGAGATCTTCCTACAGAAAGAGGTTTGTAGTCATGCTGTGTCATATTGTTATGAAAGAAAACACTGTGCTCTATGCAGAAAAGAGGAATGCAGCCTGTGAGATGCATGGCCCATCCTTTTGTTCTCCCTAGCCATTTCCAGGGCCTGAGCTTGGCTGTGGCCGTTTAAGGGCTGGAGCACAGTAGTGATGATGAGAGACAGTAACCATGGCTAGCAGAGGAAGGCAGTTCAGCCTTAGGAAATAAATCAGGGAACCACAGAAGGGTTTGGGTTGGAAGGGACCTTAGAGATCATCTCCTTCTAAGCCCTGTGCTGTGGGCACGGGTGCCTTGCACTGGATCAGGTTACTCAAAAGCCCCATTAACCTGGCCTTGAACAACTCCAGGCATGGGGAATCCACAGCTGCTGCAAACAAAGTGACACTTTTATCTTGGACAGAAAGCAGGGAACACTGCTTAAACCCCAGCAAAGAATGTACCTGCCGAACATTTTAAAACTTCCTAATGATAACCAGCTAAGCATTACTTTAAATCAGGAATAGTTAGCTTCCATTAGTTTCAACTAGGGTTAGTGTGTAGTCTCCATCTTTGAAGTTCTGTAATTAAGTTCATAATATAGCAGATAAATAACTGTGGACAATTCCTTGATTTTATTTTAAGGAAGATAATGTTCAAGAAAAATAGCCCACAATAGTAATCAAACCTTATTTCAGGTTCTTTCAAGTTTAAGAATTGGACCTGTTGTTCCTCCCAACTCAAAATATTGTGTGATTTTGTGATGGATATTGTATGTTCATTCTGAAATAGAAGTTTTCAAGCAGGGTGCCAGGGATCTTTGAAATATTTTTGCCAACTGGAGTATATGATATCCTAAAAGAAACTGCAAAATAATATTTCTGCATAAAGGTTAAATCTCTTCAAATTTTAATCACTTAGATTTTCATTTCAGAAAGGCATTTATTTAAGCAAAGCATTAATATCAGTTCCTGTTCATAAACCAGAATATTTTAAAAGGCCACTATGCAATTTTTTTATTGCCACAATCTACAGCTTTTAAAACAGAATTCTCCCATTAAACAATGTGTCCCTACAGAAAAAGCCAGCCATAAGTACACTAACTTGAAGTCTGTTTTATTTACAAATGTTATTTCCTGAAAGTATTTATTATTAAATGAATGCAGATTTTTCTAGACATTATTGTGTCACTTAAAGAGTAATACATTAATCTTAAAATAAAATTCTAAGATTTCCATATTTAATGGAAAGCAGTCAAGAGGTTTTGTCCTGCTTAAATCCCTTTTTAAATTATATTTGCATGTTTTCATTCAACTGAGTAAAGGAGCAGACCTTCATTCTAGTTAGCATGTAGTGTTTGCATCATCTTTCTGAAGAGGCTTAAAAAACTTTGACTTTTATAATGAAATAAGTCCTTATCAATTATAGATGTTGTAATTTCTCCCATAAAATTACTCCTTTGCATAATTACTTATCATTAGAAAAGCTTCTGGGTTGTGAAGATATGCTCAACCAGATTCCAGAAAGATTCATTCAAAAGGCATTTCATAGGGCATCAAGCATTAAATAAAAAATACTTTGTGAATTGTCTTTATTAGAATTTAAAAAAACCAAAAACATAATCAGAGAAATAAAAGCAGACTGAAACTGGGTATATTAGTTTTAAAGCAGAATAAAAATATCCAGGGGAGAAGAGGAAAAAAAGTTTTGTCAGACTTTTTTGTTGTTGTGGTGGTCCTTCATTGTTTTGTTTGAAAGATTTTTTTTTTTATATTTTTTTCCCCTGCTTTGTTCTATGTTGTTATGTCTTAATTTATTAACCTAGTGAAATTGCTTCATTGCATGTCTTATTAACCCTTCCTATGTTCATTCTCTCCTGACTTAAAAGAATAATCCATTAGAATTTAACCCTGATGGCTTGAAGAAGGCTGCTGTTCAGAAAGCCCTAAAGGTAACATCAATATAGTTGTCCATTTAAGGTCACAAAAGTAATTGGAATTGCACGAATGCCTGCAACACTCTGCTTCCAACACTGGATGGGATTTCTATTGCCAGATAAATATTCAGTGCAATTCTGTTTTACTTGAATTTGATTTCAAGAAGCCAGTGTCAAGATGTTGTTAAAATCCTGTGATCTGTGGCAATTTGAACTCTAGATCAGATTAGTGGAGGACAGGCTGCTTCCTGGGGAAAAGTGCTGAGAACTGATTTGTAGTAGTAACTAAAGAATGAAGCTGACATGAAAGCTAAGACATCTTTTCCATACTGAGTGATACCTTGCCATCAACTCAGAATGATTGGTTTGGCATAATCTCGTTCCTGCCAGATGTATTTAGAAGTTTTTACATCTTTTATATGATTGCTAAAGAAATTTAGGCCAGCTTTTTGGTAGGCAAACCTGGAAAGGGCTAAGCCATGTGCTCAGCTGGAGGAACTTGAAAAGGGACAGACTTTAACAGGCTGTCAGCAATGAGTCTGTCAGTCCCTGGTGTTAGAGATGCACATTGCTACCTGCTTAATTTGAATTAAAATTATTCCTGTTTATATACCAGCATAAATGACAGGCTCTTTTTGTCAACTCCATCATTTTATGAAGTAAGTTTCAGGCACCATTTTGTGGACAAAGTAAAATAAAGATAATGTCATCTACCATTTTAAAACACCATCCATTGCACTGTAATATGGCTTGCTTTCTGTTCTTTAAACCTTGGTATTCCATTTTATTTGAGAGCTAAATATTTTTTATTAGAAATCATAAAAAAAGAAAGGCAGCATTCATCCAAGAAAGGAGTGCTTTCTTAACAGCTTTATTTCTAAAGGAAAGTATGGTTCTAAGCAGTATGTCACATTAAAGTTGAGAGTTATTAGTGGAAGTATGATGTCTAAAATGTAAGTTCAAATTTTTAGAAGTTATCTAAATGATGCACTTTCTTAATTAAAAAGTATAAAATATTTGTATCACTTGGTTGTAATTGTGACCTTACATGCATTTAGAAGATTTTAACTAACTTTCTATTGATATACCTGATTTTCCTACAGGGTAGAACTCAAAGTAACCATGTATCCTACATTTTCTAGGCTTTTTAAAACTGCATTAACACCCGCTTGAGATGATTAACTTTCATGTCTGAATTTTCTTTCTGAATTGAATTTTTGTTAGATTACATTGAAATTCATGAAAGAAACATATCGTTGGAATGTTCCTTTGCATATATAATTTGTTTCTAAACTGATGTTTGTTTTCACAGTTTGATCTAATGCTATACAGCTGGTGAGCAAGGCTCAGATATGGCAGATGGTTGATTCTCTAATAAAGAGTATTTGGTAAACTGTAGAAATATCCCTCACATACATTATAGTGCATATTCTTTCTCCCCAAACTGAAAAGTAGGGAACATTAGTGTTGGATACCACATCCAATTTAATAGTTCTACAGCACTGTATATAAAGTTCCTGAGTTGTGCTTTCTTCATATCTCCCATCTGCATGCAATATTCATTTTGCAGTTTTAACTACGCTTCATTAGCTTTGGGGATTGTAACGCTCATTAGAAGATAAGAATTTGCATCTTACCAGTTTCATTTAAAGAAAATGGAAATGAGTCAAAGACTCCTGCTTATTAGTAGCATTTTGCTTCAGCATATTCAGGTAGTTGGATGCCTTTGTGTTGATGTGTTCACCAGCTACTCGCCAGTCTGCCATTCCAGCCGGCTGAATAAGATACTGAGAATAATAGAGAAGCATGTAGTAGAATGCATATGATTTGTATTATTAAGATACAAACATTAAGTTTCAGAGGGGAGAGGTTTTGCTTTACTCTGAAGGCAAAGTTTTTGCTTTTTCTTTACCAGTCAGGAAAGAAAATAAACAGCAATCCCAACCCACTTGTTTTGCTGTCAGTTGGACACAAGGCGCAGGAAAGTAAGGTAAGTTCCTACTCATTAGACTCGGCTCTGACTTCACATCTTTGGTTGGTCTGTGAGCTTGGCATTTGGCTACCAAACCATGGAGCATATACACAACACTAAGTTGCCACCAGAACTGAAATTGGCAACAAGCAGCCAAGGATTACAACCTGTGACTTAAAACCACTTTATCCACTGAACCATGGCACCAAGGGCCACACCCAGGCTCTTTTTGAACACCTCCAGGGATGGTGACTCCACCACTTCCCTGGGCAGCCCATTCCAGTGCCCCATCACTATTTCTGTGAAGAATTGTTTTCTAGTGGGAGGCCTGAACTTGCCCTGGTGCAGTTTAAGGCTGTGTGTGTTCTCTTGTCCTGTCACTGGTGGCCTGGGAGAAGAGGCTGACCGCCACCTGGCTGCAGCCTCCTCTCAGGCTCCTCTCGGGGAGCTGTAGTGAGAAATAAGGTTCCTTCCCCCTGAGCCTCCTCAAGGCTAAGCAACCCCAGCTCCCTCAGCTGTTCCTCACCCTTCCTGTTCTAGACCCTTCCTGAGCTTTGTTGTCTTCTCTGCACACACCAAGTAAAATGCCAAAATGAAAAATCTCTTGACACCATCTCTATCAGACAAACTGTTTTATAATTTGTGTACTTCCTTTTTTCTGAACTTCAGATTAGATACAAGACCAATGAACCAGTATGGGAAGAAAACTTCACTTTCTTTGTACACAATCCCAAAAGACAAGATCTTGAAGTTGAGGTATGTGTCTCAGTCTCTTTAGATACCTTTCTTTTCTAAGATATTGCAATAGTAACATTCTCACATTAAAGACTGTTATGAAATGTGACTAAATAGAATGTGAACACCATTAATATTATACCTAAAGTTGTGGGTTTTTTTAAACCAGGCAATGAAATGTTTATTTCCATTTACTGCTAAAAGGAAGAAAGACTATAACCAGGCTCTCACATGAATAACATAGATAATGGTTGTCTTTTCTAATTAAAAAAAAATCCAGAAGTAAATTTGGTATACCAACTTGGAACTAGGATCCTTTCCTCTCTCATACCAATGAAGTATTCACTTCATCCAAATATTGTATCCCTTTACACTGTTGACATATCCATGACATAGTTCTAAGAGACTGAAGTGTAAATAAGCAACGTCTTAGTCACTGTTCTCTAATAGCTGCAGGAATTCATTTTCACATGGACAGTTTGGAAACCATTTGGTTATTTTGATGAAGGGTCTGGTGGAGGTAGTTGTGGTGGTTACTTTTCTGTCTTATTTTTGCTGTAGAATGTAAGGTTGAAGAAATGAGGCATTGAGTATATTTATGTTTATGTCCTTCAGTGTAAAGTAATCTTAAAATCAGGGAAATTTGGTTTAAGAACAAACTATTTTCAATATTGTTTGTATTTTTCGTTTTTAAATAAAAATGTAATTTCCTTCTTTGAATTCTCACAAAGCAGGTGATACAAAGTGACTTAATTTCTGTGTTCCTTCAGGTGAGGGATGAACAACACCAGTGTTCTTTGGGGAACTTCAAGCTGCCTCTAAGCCAGTTGCTAGAGAGTGAAGATCTAACTATACATCAGCGGTTCCACCTGAGCAACTCTGGTCCCAACAGCACTATAAACATGAAGATTGCACTCAGGGTACTCTAAAACCTTTCCCATTGTAAATGTCTGAGAGCATACTTAGTTAGGGCTGTGGTGACTCCTGATTTCCAGCTTTTGAAGAAGCCAGTCCATTTCCTTTGATGTCACTTGCCAAATGTCCTTGGTCGTGCAGAGCTGTCAGCACACAGAGAGCCTCTCATTTAAATACGTTCAGTTTGAAAACTGTGCAATGCTCAAAATGAAGCAATAGTCACCTGCATTAATTAAAACTGAAGCTCTCCCTTTGGAAATCATGTTTGGAATCTGAATTCCTTCAAATCTCATTTGAATCCAGTGGGCTACAGATCAGTGAAATACCCTCTATCTAGAAATGGAACTGAGGTTTTGATGGTCTTAAAAAAATAAAGTGTATAAGGAAAGGAAGTGCCTACAGAGTACTGGAAAAAGTCAGGCCAACTTTCAAGCATATCGGAGTTTTGAAAACAAAACTTGCATACCTGAAAGTTGGTTTGTCTTTTTTCCCCATCTAAATCACTTGGTTTAGTAAGCTACTATATCTCTGAAAACACAGAGACTTCTGTTTGTTTTCTTTCTAAAGCATTTTGTTGCTTACTTGTTATTAATAAATTAAAGCAACCTATAAAAAGAGAAAGTAAGGAAAATGAATGAGAAAAAATTGTGATGTAAAATTAAATTTCAAAAGAGTACAAGAAAAAAATTACAGAATATATCTCTAAATGGCTAGAGCAGCAAAGTAAATAGCACTTACACCAGGAGTGCTTAGAATATAGGAAGGGAATAATGAGGAGAATTAATTCTTAATGAATGGAGAATTTCACATTGTTTTACATTTACTGCAATTGCCGTGAAGAAAGTGGAGATGTGTTTTTTCATAGGCAAAGCATTTCATATTGTAGAGTTAGTAATTGTGAATGTTTTTAGTCCTGCTTTGGTCTCTCAACTTTACAACTTGTCACCCGCCAGTATTATCGTAATTTGTTCCTGTTTCTTACACTGCAAAATAGTAACAATATGTGTATTTTCCTGTATCTAGGTCCTTTCTCTTGAAAAGCAGGCAAGATCTCCAGATCATCAGCACTCAGCCCAAGTAAAAAGGCCATCCGTTTCCAAAGACGCACGAAAATCATCCTTTAAGCCTCAGGTTCCCGTCACGCCGACGTCGGACCCCAACAAGCCAGTCCCACCATCCCCAGTGACCGACAGCGATAAAAAAACTGATGCAGCTGATAAAAGTCAGCCTCCCAACGCCAGCCCGCAGTGGCCGACAGATCTGAGCCGCAGCTCGTCCAGCCTGCACGCCTCCAGCCTGTCCTACTCGCCCAGCCACCTGTCGGTGAAGGAGCCCACGCCCAGCATCGCCTCGGACATCTCGCTGCCCATCGCCACGCAGGAGCTGCGCCAGAGGCTGCGCCAGCTCGAGAAGTACGGCCCTCGGCTCAGCCACAGCCAGTGCCACCAGAGCAGGAGCGCTCAGGGCACCTGTCAGAAATGGGGTTTTTTAACGTTCAGTCATTGGGATTGTCTGCTTCTTCCTGGTATCTCGGGCAGAAGCTGCCATTAGAAGTTCCTTGCCATTGGGATCGTCTGCAAGATAAAGTCCTATTTCTTCTCATAGCTGCACTTTGTAGTTTCATGGCAGTAGTTGCCTGTTTCACCACTGAATTAAGCTTTAATTCAGCCAGTTAAGCTGGAAATGGCTGGTCTTTTTAAGTAACTCATTCTATATATATAGAATGTGTGTATATATATATATAATGGGTAATCAATTACTATGCAATCACTTGCTGTAGACATGCTTTCTTAAATCCTTGTATTTTTTTTTTTACTTTCCTCAGTGAGCAGCTATACTTAGTAAGTAGAGACAGCTGAGCAGCCATTCTGCTCTGAATAGGAGACTGGAATCTGTTCATTCCCTATTCATGGAGCTTCTCTGTGAATCTTAAGTAGGAAGATTTTTTTTATTTTATTTTCAAGGGATTGAACCAATTCATCTTTTTCTCTTGAGTTCATAGAATCAACTGAGTCATAGAGGTTGGACAGAATCTCTGGTTGGTCATTCCTCTGCTCAAAGCAAAACCATCTTCAAAGTTAGATCAGGTTTCTTGGGCCTTGTCCAAACAACTTTTGGTTACCTGCAAGGACAGAGATGCTATAAACCTGTTCAGCAACTCCAGTGCTTAACCACTCCACAGTTAAAAAGTTCTTTATTTCTATTGAAACTTATCTAGCTGAAGCTTAACTGTGGCCTCTTGTTATTTCACTGTATACAGCTGTGAGGAGTCTGGCTTGGTCTTCTCTGAAATGTCTGCTGTAAGTAGTGGACAGACTGCAAATGGGGCCTGCTGTTGGCTCTCTCTCCAGTTGGTACAAACACACCAACTGCTTATGTGCTCCAGACCCCCATTTATCTTCATAGCCACGTACTGAATTGTCTTGACTTTGTCAGTCTCTCTCCTGGTCCAAAACTAAGTCAGAGTTTATTAATTGTGATTCAGATTGAAATCCTATCCCTCGTGTAAATAATGCACAAGTGTCACACTTCATCGTTTGGTAAGAGGGGTAAAGCTACAGGTAATGAGGTCCTTTATTGCAGACCGCGTTTTTTTTCTTTTCATTTTAACTAAGAAAATACTGAAATTAAATCTTCATTCTATTTCTTTAAAGTGAATGACTTGGGAATTATAATGGAGCAATCACTTTGTAGTAGGTATTCACAAAACAGGCACTCTTGTCCCTTGGAATCCTTCAGGTGGCTGAGAAATGGGAACTATGGCACCTACTGTCCTGGGTGATTGTAGTCAGTTCACACAAACTAAAATGAGCGTTTCATGGAGATTAGGGAACTGTACATATTTACCATTCTGTAAAACACAAATTCTTAAGCATGTGGCCTGTCTTTTATTTAAACATGGCTTGTAAGTGTAAATTTATAATATTCAGGTTTTTATGGTGATATAAGCCATAGAAAAATGTGAAATTATTGTGTTTATGTTGTGATTTGAGCTTTTTTGACAGGAAGTGCTTATCACTATTTTAATCTCAAGAATATCTATATTTCTATGATAAGATAATTTAGAAAAGAATTATCTGGTCTTCTAATTGGCTTCTGCTTTAGGTAAGAGTGGCTTGTGGCTGAGGTTTTCATTTCTGGTAGCACTATTATTCTTTTCAATTTCCTAGATGCTGCTTTGATCTTTATTTTAGGGCAAGCAAGTTCTTTACTCATAATGGGTTTTGAAGTATTAAGGAGCAGCTGACCTCTAAACAGACAAGAACACCTGGCCTATTTTGGAGAGCAGAGTTGTTGGCCAGGGAACTGACAAGAATGTGATGAGGATATGCTCACAGGCTTACGTGTGTTCTTCTATTTCACACTGGTCTAGAGCAGTTAAATGGATAGCTAAGTCTTACTTCTAATGTGCATTTTAAAAACTAAGCATAATGTTCTGCTTTTTCCTGCAGTGGAACAACTCTGGGACAGTCTCCGTTGGGACAGATTCAGCTCACAATTCGTCATAGTTCACAAAGAAACAAACTGATTGTGGTGGTGCATTCCTGCAGGTGAGGATGCAATACACAATTTAATATCTGGGCATATTTCTTTATAACTCTTGTCATATCCTGACTTAATCTTAAGTGGATTGGTTAATCTTTGTTATTTTTAAAACAACATATGCATAAATACAAAAATATACAGAGCTGCACTCAGAATCAGTAAAAGCTTTGTGGAAGATTTTGCTGTGATTTTATATTTGTCTAATATGCCTCTGTCAGATTTTAAATGAAAATGGCATTTAGATTTTTATCAGCAGTATCTGAAAGCTGTTTCTAAGAGACTGTATTTTTTACTGAATGACCAAACCATGTGATTTTTAAAAAAGCCGTATCTAAACTTCAAATTGGAATTAAGGAAACATTACATTCCCACCTCTGCTCTCTGCTTAGTGGTCATCTGGTCTTACAGAGGTCACTCCCCATCATATTCTGTGCAGGGGAACTGCTTTGTGTATTAAATCAAGTGATGGTAGTGTACTTACATTCAGCTTACACTCATTCGTCTCGATGCTTTTCTGAGTGCTTTTCCTTTCTTTTGACTTTCACAGAAATCTCATAGCATTTTCTGAAGAAGGATCCGACCCCTATGTGCGAATGTATTTATTGCCTGATAAGAGACGATCGGGAAGAAGAAAAACACATGTATCAAAGAAGACATTAAACCCAGTGTTTGATCAAATGTAGGTTCTAAACTATACGTAGTAGTTTTGTACCATGCAATTACAAAGCTGTCAAATGAAGATTTCTCTGCTTACTGAAGGGTGAGCTGTTGAAGTTCTGGTTGTCACCATTAGACTTGATTGTGTGACTCTTCTGTTGTAATAGCTCTTCTATCCTTCTGTTCCCTGTTATCACTCCAGCCCTTTTTGCTCTTAGCAGCCACTTTTGTCCTTCCTGCCTTCCTACACCAGTTCCGTGCCCCTTGTGCTGGTAGCTCAGCTGCAGGATTTGCTCTCCTGGCAGGTGGTGAGAACACGAGTGCCTTTAGCTGGCCAGTGCTGCTGATCTCTCTTCCTGCCAGAAAGCTTGGCTGGCTGCGTGCCTGGCTGATGCTGCCAGCCAGTGCCAGGGCATGGGCACATTGCTCAGTCACTCGGTGGCACTTCTCAGCATCCAGGGAGTCAGGAAATTTCCCTGTAGATTATATCCCGGCCCATATGTTGGAAGTTGTACCAGCTTGTGCAATATTGCACTGCATAAAAATCCTTATCCTTGCACTCATCTTTTTGATAGTAGTTTCCCTCCCATGTCTTCCCCTTACTCTCCCATCCATCCCTTTTCAATAAAGACCTTTCTCTACAGACAGCAAATGAACTCAGGGAAAATACCACTTCAGTCCCTTCTGTCCAAGGCAAATCTGTAAATTATTAGTTAGAGGCTCCAGCAGATTTTCTTGGTAGTGCAGCTCTCTCCTGTTCATACCAGGTAATAGATTTATTTCACTGTGCTTTTCCAAGAAAAACTTACCACAAAGCAATATAGCTGTTCAGAACTGTAGTGAGAAATAGACGTAGGTTGTGGTAAAACCTTGTCCTGACTTTGTCTAAATTTCAGCTCTAGCAAAGAGCTGTCTTTGCTAGTTTTCTTTAGCCGGTGGAAAGAAGAGAAGCTCTGGTTATCAAGTACCAAGGGTCAGTAGAACTGACCAGTCTTTCCCTTTTGGAAAATACTGAGCTGTCAGTACAGTAGGATTCTTCATTCTCTTTTCTCTGGAGTCAGTCCTTGACCTTCGCCTCTTTTTGTCTTGTTCATGTGTTTGTTTTGTTTTACCAGTGGCCTGTAGAGGCCAAAGGTAACAGAAGTCTCAAACATTTGATGTTGATATTGATCACAGTTTTCAAGAGAAATTTTAGGCAAAACATTGTGTTTTTTTCTTCATTTGTCTTAGACCCCATTTTTTAATTTGGAGAGGAAGATGGTTTGTTTTGATTTGAGTGGCTGTTTAGCTGTAGGAACTGAACTTGCACCGCTGGTACAGAATTCCCTCTGAAGCATCTCTTTGCCTGTCAGGTTTGATTTCAGTGTTTCCCTGCCTGAAGTACAGAGAAGGACACTAGATGTAGCAGTGAAGAACAGTGGTGGATTCTTGTCCAAAGATAAAGGGCTGCTTGGCAAAGTAAGTAGACAATAAGCAAATTCTGTTAATACAGCTTGTTATTATATAAAACAAAAACCCTCTTAACATATGAGTTAAATGTTGATTGAAACACCTGATTCAGGCATGAAGCTTTCAAAAATTATAGGTGCCTTAGATGTCAGGCTTCAGCAGAGCCAGACTTAAAAAGATGCAGTAATTTCTTCTAGTGAGTCGTAGGTAACAAAAGGAAATGTGCTTGTCACTTACTAAATGATGTCAGAGAAGGAAAGAACCAGTAGAAAAACCAGGCAACATTTCAGAAAATGTTCAGCCAAAACTAAAAAGACAAACTTAGGGAAACACACAAGTAATTACATTCCCACTTTGTAAAATCCATGAGAAAGAGCTGCTACTGGAGACATTCCCAATGCCAACACCAGCTGTTGTGTTTGTAACTTCAGTGTTCTATAGGCACACATTAAATCGCCCGATTTGCTACACATGTGATTTGGAGCATGAAAAAGGAACAGTAAATTTCTACACACTTCCAAATTGCCATATTTGAGCTCTGTGAAGAGGATGAGAGATACAAAATCATGTCCAGTTGCTGGTGAACAGTGTCCTCAATTTTCCTGTTTATCCAGATAGTAGGAACACATTTGCTGATTGCCACTGCCATGCTGTGATGTGCTCTGGGACTGTACCACCGAACGCGTGGATTTTAAGGTTCAGAAACAGCAACTTGAAACTTCAGGCAGCTAGCAGAGAGCTGTGATGACAAGGATGTAAAATACATCATTTACCAATGGTGTTGCTTACACCGTAGTTTAGAGGATTATCAGATTTGATCTTTAATAGAAATAGAATGAAAGGCACACACAGTGCATTGATGAGTAATTTAACTTTCCTCAGGTACTAATACCTCTGGCATCTGAAGAACTTGCTAAAGGCTGGACCCAGTGGTAAGTATAACATTTCCTTTATTAATAATAATATCACATACTAACAACTACTGTGTGAATAATAGTTTTAATAATACATGCTAAATGTAAAGAAACAATCCTTTTTTTTTTCTTTTTCAGGTATGATTTGACAGAAGATGGTACAAGGCCACATGGTGCAAGTTAGGCCCATGGACACCAGGGATTCCTCACGCATAATTTTGCCAACCTTTATATATTTTTAACGCGTTGTTTTCAGAGATGTACCAATATTATTTTTATAGCTTTACTGATTTAGCTCTTAGACACATCCCAAATAATTTTATAACACTTGGTCATTTTATGTAGACATAGCCTTCCTCATTGTTAAACTTTGTATTTTATTTTGCTAAACAGTTCTACGTGTTACTGTAATGTGCAATAGTACAGTAAAGTAACCTTTTGTGTTTAAAGTGATCTTTATGACGGCTGTACCTATTAGAAAGTGAAAAGAACATGTTCTGCTGTTTTCCTGCCTTGTTTGATATCTCACCAAGGTATACTGTACCATGTAAATATATACTATTTTTTTATAATTCTTTCATGCTGGTTTGAATTCAGAAGAAAATTAGATAAAGGATACAGATATTTTCTTCTAAATGCATGTTAATTTCTTCAGATGAATCTCTTTTGTCTTTGCAGCACAATGGTCTTAATCATTTTGTGGTATTCTGCAAAAAGAAACTGCAGAAAAAACATTTTTATTTTATTGTGTTTCTGGCCCAGTGGGGCTAGCTTAAAATGTATAAAACATTAACATTTTAATATTTATATATAAATGTATTATTGGGAAATCATGCTATAGAATATTATAAATAAAAATGAGAATTCTATAAATATTGTATAAATAGAGGATGAGGTCCACAAATCACAGTTTCTAAATCTGAGCTTTCATTTACTGGAGTAAACATAACAAACAGTACAGTTTTATTATACAGGTTCAGTTGGATTTTGTTATTTATTCCTGTACTCCGGAGTACTAGACATGTGGTCTTTTGAAGGTATGAGGACGTGGCTTTTTCTGTATTATAAACAAGATGTCTAACCACTTTCAACTATCCTTACCACCATGTTTCACTGATTTATAAGTAGACAAATCAGCTTGCAAGTTAAGTTTATATAGTAGGCATATGTACAAGACATATGTTATTTTTATTAGACAGTACTGTGCTGAAATAGTCTGTTAGGCGATGCCTTCTGTAATGCTCAGGTGAACCCCAGTGGGTGAGAGAGTGGGGAGCTAAGATGGAGCTGTCTCTGACAGCTGCTTCACTGCTCCTCAGCTGGTTGGGCGCCCGAGCAGAGCGCACGGAGCGGCCCCGCGGGTTTCTGAGCAGAGCTCCCCTCTCCTGGAGCACTGCCGTGGGCTGGGCAGGAGGCAGCACCATCAGCACAAACTGATCCAGGCAGGCAGGATCTGAGGGGAGAGGATCAGCCCCAACAGCTGAGCTCGTAACTCTCAATTTTATGAATTGTGGGAATTTATTTTTTTGTATTCAGAACTGATTTTCCTTTTTCTGGTAAGTTTTTTCAGACTGTTAGAAAAATGTGCATTAAGAATCCAGGAGAACAGCCTGGCTTTTGCAGAGTCAGTGTCCTCATCCTTGGAGAAGTATGCAATTAGATAAAGTGTATTATTTAGCTAAGATTCTCAAATGATGTCTCAGCCAAGAAAGACTTTTAAAGCAGAATGATCAACTCCTGAAATTAGCTTTATTGTAAGACTACTGACAGAACCTTAACTCTAGATGTAGAATTTGCCTACATTACTAGATGTACCAAAGTGCCTACCATAGATGTAGCTTTTTTGTCTTTTTAGAGTCCAAAAATTTAAGTTTGTCTAAATCCAAATTAACATGAACATTTTTTATGGATACATGTGACCTGCACCATACACTTCTATACAGTGATGGCCTTCTCATTGCCACGTTTTATACAAGACAACTTTATCAAACAATCTTACATTGTAAATTGTACTGTAAATGCTGTTACTGGGCTGGGCAATAGAGATTCTTTGTAAGAAAACATTTGTATTTGAAGGCTTCACTGTACATTGGAATGTATGAGTAGCTATCTATTCACTCATCTATTCGTATAAAGTATATTATGAAATACATATTTGCTTTGCTAGTTCTCCATTAAGATGTTAGGAATGGAAAGACAGAGAATTGTTCTTAATGCAATGAAAATGCAGAAACCAAATGCTAATCTGGATAAATGAGGTCTAAGAGTAGCAGTTCAGCATAATGCTCTTTTGCCTTTAGTCTGAGGTGGAAGAATTTTTGCTCAACATCTTGTCCAGTGACTGCACAGGGTTTGAACTGTGGCCAACAACTAGAGTGTTAAAATATTAATTCTGTGTTTCAAGTCTTAAGTGAAGGCTGGGGACAGAAAGCTGCGCTTGAACAAAAACCAAAAAAATCTGTTTTTTAAAGTATCAAGGTGGAAGATAATGCTAAGTTCAGGCAAATGTAAAAGGATAGCACAAAGTGAGTAATTGAATAAAGAATATAGGGCAGGTTTTGAAAATAGCTTACTACCTAAAATTAGGGATTGGTTCTTAGATCTCCCATTTTCCATTTAGGGATCTGAAATGAAGCAACTGAACTGCCATTGCAATTCAGAAACTAGAATTCCCATATTCTATAATCAGTTCTGGATGCCAGATCTTCAGAAACATTCTCCTGAGTGAATTTGGATCAGACTGTGAGTGCCTAGATGAGACCAAATCTTTGGATAGTGGATGCAACTTTTGTGTTACCAAATTACGGTTGTTCCATGTATATGGAACTAGGAAGGACAATTTTTTCTATGGAGAAAAAAAATTGCACTTCATTATCAAGTCATTTATTCAATATCAGCCGATAGCTTTTCATGTAGTTCTTGTTTATCCTGTGCCTTAAACTATGAACATATGAAGATGTTTAAGAAATGGTTAAAAATAAGCTTTGTTACCTGTATGTACCAACACGTTCTGTACTATTGAAACTGTTTTTCAAATTACTCTGCTTCACTGACAAAAACAACAGCTTTCTGAACTATAGCAGTGGTATAACTCGAACTCAAATCAGCATGCATATCACTTGGAGGTGGACTAAGAGTTTTAATTTTCTCTCTTGAATCCTTTATCAGAGCTGCAGCAAATGGTGAGAGTTAAAATGAGAACAAAGGGTAATCAATTTTGTATAGATTGCCTTTTTTTGCTCATGTAATTCTACATTATGATGCATGTATTTATTCAATAAATGGTTCGTATGGAAGTCGGTGTGTTGCTTCTCTCTACTCACACATCCCTTCTCCTCTCTTGAATATTCTAACTGGTAGAACAATGAAGTGAATTTTTAAAATAGTCCTGTATCCAGGCTCCTGTAACCTAGCACGCCTTGCTGTAAGTTCTGTACACAGACTTTTCAGTCTTACATGACATAAAGTGGAGTAAGAAGTGCAGGATACTTCTTGGGGATTTCTGTGCTTGTTCTGGAGTAGATTCACACAGAAGAATTAGTAGGTCCTTTGTTCAGCTCCAGTGTCTAAATTTTCTTTTACTCTTAAATTGATCAATTGAACAAATTGACATATTTCTAGCACTTATTAATTGTCATCAATTATTCCTTCAAAAGACCTAGAACTGTATTTAATGGCTTTAGATTTGAAATCAGCAGATTCCTACCTGTGACATTCTTCCCTATTCTTTAATTTTCTTGGTAAGGCAAATATTGATGGAAAATATAATGATGTACTGCGTAAATAAGAAAAATGCTCTATCCATTCCAGAAAAAAAGCCATAGAAATTATGCTCTTTGCATGAAATATTAATTTATAACTAGTTATAATTCTGTAATTAATTATGATACCTCTTCCCATAAACAGCTACAGTTTTTCTGAATTCATAATATTCAGTCAGCTTTCATTAGCCATAAATTAAAGCTGCAAAACTTCATCAACATGTCACTATCCCATTTAAAATGGACCCCACAGGACAATCTTTAATGTTAATAACTACAAAATTATGTTCCATTTTGGCTTGGGTTTTTTGTTTTTTTTTTTTTCCTTAGAGGAGATACCTCCCTTTTTATCAGAATGAAAAGCATCTGCTAATCAATGGGAAGGCAGCTAAAGCCAAGGAAAAGCATGGCTGTCTCCACATTTCCCTCATGGCAAGGTGGTTCTGGATTGCACACTCCCTGGCAGTGCCATTACTGATCTGGGGTTGGCATTTTCCTGACTCGAGTCAAATATCAAACCTTCACTCGGTCCTGCAAGAAAGGCAGTGCCTGGATCAGCACTGCCTGTGTATTACTAGAGAGCAGAAACAACTCTCTGAGACGCTCCTGCAGATGGATTTGGTGTTAATTCTATGGGCTCACCCCAGCCAAGGATTCTTCCTAGTATTTGCTGTACTGTTTAAACTGGTTTAGGCTTTTAGCTCATCCAGGCTCCACCTAGGAGCAGTGTTTGCCAGGGAAGTTACCAATGTGGCTTTTATCAGTATTTTCTTAGCTAAGAGCTGAATACAAAATTTGTTTCCTGTGAAATTTAATTGTTTATATTCTACGCCTAACAAATTCTGAATGTTGGATGGTACCTTTGGTAGAAAGAACCAAAACTGCAGATTGTCCTGGATTGTGGTTGTAGCTGGCTGCTGAAGCAGTCAGGTTATTGAATCCCAAATGGTGCTTTTATATTCTAAACTGTCCAACTGTTAAATGCTTTCTTACTGATTTTAAGGCAGTCAGTCTCTCCACAATATTCTCAAGACACTTCTGAAATAATGTTTTATGAGAAATGCAAAAATCCACTTGTATTTCTTTCAGTGTTATGGAGTAAATTTAGCTGCCAGAGTAGATGGCAGTTCTGGGAGGCGAGTTCTCTAATCTGTATTCATGTGATAGAGGTGCTACTCTCTGTTCTCACTGTCTGCAGGGAATATTGCTTGCCAGTCATCTACAGTGGAATCCAGTTTGAGCAGGCTCCTGCATCTCTGTCTCCTCAGACACAACCTAAGTGAAGCTAACCTGTCTTTCATGTTCATCTTTGAGTCCTCGGTAGCTGTAAACTTTATAGCAAGGGAATTAATGCCTAATAATGATCATTCTTCCCTTTAAGGTCCATATAGGAACGTGTCCAAGGACAGCCCAAAGCTAGGGAAGATTCTAGGCAGTGGAAGGGCTGGTTCCAGCCTGGGGTGCTTTGTGGCCTGGAGACACGTGGGCCATTCCTGCAGGACTGGGTAACCCAACCCTCAGGGCTGGGCACCCGCACCTCAGCCTCTGTGCAAGAAATGACAGAAGAAAGTTGTGATGTCCCTGCACCCGCCTGTGTCCTGTGAATTCACTCATCAGCTGTGTGGTAAGGATCTACCTGATGATCAATTTTATTTATTAATTGTTGAAGCAAAGTAGAGCTCCTTTCTGCAGGATGTTGCACCTGGTGAGATCCCTTCCAACCTCAGTTCTATGGCTCTCAAGTACATTGATTTAAACATGTAGGGTAAGCTCAGTAAATGTGCTGGAGCTCTGTGCATGCCTGGCCTGTGCTGCAGGTTTTCCTGGACATTGTTTTTCCTGAGCCCAAGCTCTGAGGGATGGGCAGGTAGCTACTCCAGCAGGGCAGAGACGAGGAATCACACAGCTGGGAGCTGCAAGCTTTGCTGAGTCAGGATGCAAACATCTGATAGGAATTAAAAATACATTAATCTGTGCATAGAACTTGAGTTGTAACATAGATAATGCTAGCAAAATGGTAATTGTAGGTATTGAGGGAAGGTCAGTAATTTCACTTGATAACTCGAGTTACCGAGTAAAATTTAAGATCCCTAAACCCAAAAAGGGTGCATACATATAACAGAGGTTGTTGCCACCATAAAATTTCATATGAGGGGTTTTTTCTTTTATTCTAGTTGAGTTTTTTATTCTACAAACTTTGAGAGCCTGACAACTAGCGCTTACTAAGCGTGTCAAAATGATTAATGATTTAATACAGAATATTTTCTGCAAGACAGTTTCACACAGACTTCCCAAGGAAGAAAGACTTCAACTGATAGGCTGAGATCTCTGACATATTTTGTGTGATTGTTGCTATCTCTTAGGTTAAGTTGAAGTTACTGGGTTGCAGTTTTCCACCTACAATTTATAGGAAAGTTTATCTAGTTTTGCATGAATCATGAATTTATCTAAGCTCAGGTAGCTGTGATAATCACTTGATTGGGTCTTCTGTTGTAACTTTCAGCTCAGAGTCCCACTGGATACATTTGACAGATTGACAACAGCATCCAAACGAAGGACTTGGATGGTCTCTAGACCGGTCATTTATCCAGGGAATGACAATGAAATACAGTGTAAGAATGGATTAGTGGAAATGGATATTCATGATCCATGAATGGTATTGGTACCAATACTGGTTCTTTGTTTTATTTGGTAAATCATTAATTAATCTGCATGTAAAATAAGTTGGAACCAAAAGTTTAAAATATTAAGAATAGCTTTCTGGCAAGTTTCAATCTCAGTTTTAGGCAACTTTGTTCTACACCATATTTTTTTATTCAATATCCTTTTTCAAGTTCTGATTATTTGAGGCATAAAAAATTATTTGCTTCAATTTCTTTTTTAATACAAACATTTGAGGTTTGCTTATCCTGTTTTTCACATTGAGACACTAAAGTTTTTCCATGTATAGTCATTAGTGCCCAGTGTTTATTTCTGAAGGTACTGTTATATTCCACTAGATGGTGGTGCAGACCCTATTCTCAGAATCCTTTTTTGCTGCCTGTGCACTTCGTTTCTTTTACAATAAGGAAGTGGTCTGGATGAGAGGCATGTTTGGGAGTGCAGCCTCAAGTCACCCTGGCTTAAAAGCAGTGAACAACAGGTATGGTCCTCACCGTGCTCTGCTCTCCCCCTTTCCTCTGAGGCACTGGGGGAATTCCTAAAAGAATTGACTCATAATGGTAATGCAGTTTGCCAAAATGGTTCTGTACAGGTATTTAGTCATGAGGCACAGGGAAATTTTTTAAATGGTCCATGATGTGAGGAAACTGGAAGCTTCTGGAAGATTTAGGTTCACAGTTCACCAGAAATGCTGCATGCTTCTGTCAGCAGTTCACCAGAGGTGTTTGATGCCTTGCATACCCAATTAGATTTGATTCTAGAAGTCCCTTGAGTTGCTGACACAACTTTAATGAGATTAAGCACAAAAAGTTTCAATTAACCAGAAGTAAGCAGAAGTGAAATTACAGTTTAGGACATGGAAAATGGCCTTGACCAGCACATCTGAAACATCACTGTGCTTTAAGTATTTATTGTTGATTCAAGCATGTGGCTAGAAACTCAGGATAGCCAACAATTAAATCCATCATGGAGCAGTACAATAGACATGGGTGTAAAGGGAAGACAGGTACAATTCTACTTAAAAAAAAAAAGTTAAGAATCAATTTTCCTTTGTTTAAGGACACGATCAAAAAGTTTGCTAAAACGTGGGTCTTGTGATGATAAAACTGTTTGATGCCCAGAAGAGGAATAAATGATGAGTATGTCTAAACTCAGTGGATATGGAAGCCCTCAGGGGTGCCTGGCTCCACATTTCCCCCAGGCTGATACTACACTGCTGCCAGTTGTGCATAAAGGCAGCAGGACACGCAGCCCAGAAAAATCCCCAGTGCTCTTTGGTCAGGCTCCTGGTCTGGGTCAAGGACACGGGGAACACCTGTGCTGGCAGAGTCAACACAGATGTGAGAGACAAGGGAAGGCTGGTATATGGTGCAAGCAATGTAAAGCAGTCTGTTGTGTGTTTGTATATGTACTGAGCTAATATGGATGAGCAAATCATGTCCATTCTGATATTTGTACAGTATTTTAGTGTTTTGTACTAGACAGATGGGACAGAGATGGTGTCATATCTAAATGATGCATGTCTATCACAATGAAACCTCTCAGAACACTTGTAAAATTAATAATAACAGTGATTTTGTAACTTAAAAGCAATTTTGCTCTTAAAGACCAAAACAGGATGGGAGCTGCAAGGAGACAGGACACTTATAAGAGCAGTAAATCTCTATCAGAATGTAATTTAATAGGGTTAAAGTAATACAGACATGGCATTTGTAATTGGAGTGTGTTTTATATCTGAAACAAATTAACTGCCAAACTAGTATTATAAATTTACTCAACACTACATAATATTCTGAACGATGACAATGACTTTATACTAGAAAATATTTGCTGTAGTTGTAATGAAAAATTACACTCCTTTTACAGTGGGATGAATTCAGCTATGCAAATACTGTTACTGTAATTTCTTTTTGTGAGCATAACATTTCAGAAATCTTTCCATTTTCATGGTACTGATCATGAGCAGAGAAAAATTACAGTGACTTGTAACACTGCTTATAAGGGACGAGTGATAACAGTAAGGGCATAATAATACAGCAAAGAATAATTATAGGACTATAGTACCCTTTGGGTTGGAAGAGACCCTAAACCTCATCTATTTCCAACACCCCTGCCACGGAGGGACACCTTCCACTAGACCAGGTTGCTTGCTCAAAGACCCAACCACCTTTGCCCTGGACACTTCCAGGGACGGAGTATCCACAGCTTCTGCGGGTAGAGCTTGTGCCAATGCCTCGCCACCCTCCCAATAAAGAATTTCTCCCCAGTATTTAATCTAAACCTGCCCTCTGTCAGTTTACAGCCATTCCCTCTCGTCCTGCCTCTCCACGCTCTTAAAAAATTCCCTCTCCTCACCTGTAAACCCTTTAGGCACATGAAAGGTGCTCTAAAATTTCTCCAGAGCCTTCAGTTCTCCGGGCTGAACGCCCCATGCCCTCTCAGCCCGTCTCCATGATCTAATCCCCGAGTATTTCGCCCTAAAGCACCGTAACCCAGCCAAGCAGGCGGAGCTGCGGTGTTGGCACCGTGGATCTGGGGGCTGCGAGGATCCGCCGGCAGTGCCGGGGAGCGCCCGCGGGGCGGCAGCTCCGGCCCGGGCTCCGCGCTGCTCCCCCGAACGCCTTTTATTCCCCTGCTTTGCGGCGAGTTAACAAGGATTTTTAAAATTATTTTAAACTTAATCTCTTAAACTCTAAAATGGATTCATGTTAACATTAATAATTTAAGGGAAATAAGCCTTTTCACGGTCTAATCACGCCAGCGTTGGGAAGTGACAGTTGCCTCTGAATGAAGGACGGTGTGATTGGCAGGATTACCTTCAGGCAAGGGGAGAGCTGGAGAAAGTGGAACGGTGTGAAACTTCATCTCTCTCCCATGCTGTTCGGATTATTTATCAAAGTATGTGAAGATCAAAAAAAAAAAAAAAAAAAAAAGAAAAAAAAAAAGGGAAAAGNAAAAAAAAAGAGAAAAAAATCAAGGGAAATGCATGCATGTGAATTATTAACAGCCTGCCTCAGAGGATGAGCAGATTTTGTTCATACCGTATTAACTATAACAAATTTTATTACGTATTCAAAGAAACAGAAATAAGAGTTACAACTCCAACATGGTGGTAAATAACGTGTGAAATAATCTCATAAGAAACGATTATCTGCAAAATAACGTTGTAAATGTAAGAAAATATTGTCAAGAAAGCGTCTGACGTTCGGGGAACTACTTGTTTATTTTTTCTTTATGTTGTTGACGGTTACAGGTTGAAATGGAATGCTTGCTGTAGCCCAAATAATGATATTCTGGTGTGAGCCATAACGGAGATCTCTAATGCAGGCCACCAACAAGAATAAAGACTGGTTCATGAAGGAGTAGCACAAAAGCAAATCTTTATTTGCTTGTTGCTCAGCAACCATGTGCAAAAGGCCCATTTTTCATCTTTGCCTTAACTTGACAGGAAAATGATAATAAATATGAGATTATTATCACAGGGTATAGATTATTTTGAATAGATGAACAGATATGTCAAAGAGAGGCATGTAATTTGGTTCTCTTGAAAGGGAGAATATTAGGGAAACTGAAAATAGAGTTGTAGGTTTATTACTGGCTTGCAGTTCTTGAAAAAAACCTAGAAAACATTATTCTGCCTCTCTGGTTCCTCTATGTGGTCCTTTAAAATAAATCACTTGGTTATTCAGCCTGTTGTTATCTGTGTCAACTTCTAGTTTCAATACTATGAAAAAAATCATTCTGTGGTTGCTATGCAACAGAAATTAAAAGCTAAAATATGTTTTCATTTGTTTGCTAAATGGATATGTGCCCAACTAAATAAACAGTAACCAGGTGACTAATGTAGCATCTAATTAAAAGACTGATCAAAGTATTAATGAAATATTCAGTCTACGTGAGTCATGATAAATAAATCCATCCATTTGGATCTAAAATGGCAAAGACTTTAATATATGCAGAAAATTTTTAATATAGGCAGACATTAGCACAATGTATAAATGTCAGGTGTTACACTTCTTTATTTGTTTTTACAATTCTCTACAATTCTACAGGTACTCATACAACTTACTCCAAGCAAACTGTTTCACAGGCTCCTTGCACATAGCTGAATACCTAAGTTGGGAAATAAAGTCAGGTCCACAGGATCTGAAACAAGCCGGCTTCTTACATCAAATAAACGTGGCAGAAAATGCGAACAAATCTTTATTTTTAATATAAGGTTAAAACTGGGAAAGGCAGGATCATTAAGGAAGAGTCTTATGTTAAAAATTAAAACAACAGAATATGTAAATGCTACTTTTAAAGGAGCGAATGTTTACATTTAATGCTTTAATTTAAATAAAATCTGAATTACATTGTATTTTTTAGAATTAGTCGTGAAAAGCCCAAGCAGAACTTCTGTAGAAATCATAGATGGGTTTCTGTGTGTTAGCACAATTAAGCAGCATGAGCTGTATTGCTTCTACAGACAGAAAGTAAATTACTCCAGTTACACACCTCTCTCTTCTGAACAGCCAGCACTGAGAAATGCTACTGAAAATGCCAAAGGGAACGATATAAATTAAGCCCCAAACAAGGTATTTTGACTGGTTTTGGTCTGCAGAAGAGCTCCAACAAATGGAATAGGGAACATTACAGAATTCAAGATCTGACTGTAACTACTTCCAAACACTTCAAAGAAGAAACAGAAGACATAATTTTCTGGATATATTAAAAAAAAATTAAAATCCTTAGTTGTCAAACTCTAAATATCATCTGGCTTACATAGTCTCCTATACATTCTGGCATATAAACTGTTTAACTCTCGATTGCTCACAGATGAAGACTGCAAAGTACTCATGTTGTTCAGCAGGACTAGGGAGTAAAAGCACAGCTGTCAGCAACAGCAACAAAAACGTCATTATCGGAGAAAAATGCCACCAGTGTCATCAAATGCTTTTGACGTTTTTGTAAAAGCACTTACGTCCACGTAACCTGAGATCCACGGAAGAAGGAATACTGTTTCTTAAGCACGAACATAAATTTAAGGGAGCCCGCCTTACCCCTTTTCGGGAGCCCTGACACTTTGCGGTGAAGGGAGCAGGAGGCGGAGGGTTGGAACCGTGGCAGCCGAGGGAGCGATGGGGCCGTTCCCCCGGGACGAGCCGGGCCAGCCCGCGCTAGGAAGCGGCGCAGGAAGGAGCTTGGCCCCGGGAGCAGCGCTGGAGCCGGGCCAGGGCTGCGGCACAAAGCCCGGAGGAGGCTCGGGAGGGACCGCAGCGCTCCCCACAGCCCCCCGCAGGAGGCTGCGGCCAGCGGGGGGCCGGGCTCTTCTCCCGGCTAACAAGTGACAGCACCAACAGGACAGGACGCAGCCTCAAGCTGCGCCAGACGGGGTTCAGNGGGCCGGGCCGGGGCTGTCCCCGAGAGTCCCCCGGGGTGCCCCGGGCTGCACCGCTGGCTCCCCCCGACGGTGTCTGCTCCGGCGGGGCTGCCGCGGGCTTTTCTCCGGCTTCGTTGGGCTCCGCTGAGGCGGCGCCGCGGTGTTGGGAGCGCACCCCGCGGATCCGTCAGGGCTCGGCCGCCGTGAGGGAGCCCCAGGTAAGCGGCGCGTCCGGGTGCCCGCTGCCCGCTCCGGCCGGGCCTGGCGG